>RJWM01025445.1:0-29295 GCA_004363535.1 Dasyprocta punctata | reverse complement strand
AAATTTCAAAGTCTTAGACATCCCAATTTCTGCTTTCCATTCATTTAACCAGTGATAGCTTAAATTATTTACAGAGAGCTAGGAAAATCTCAGAGACATGAAGAGACAGACACTTTGAAAGTGAGCAGCTGTCTGCTATTTTATCTCCTGATTAATATTTAGAAATTCTTTTGCATGGTTCAAACAATATTCAGTGCTGCAGATGCTGAAAGTAGAATTTTGCTAATGAAAGCATTTCTTTTATATAGCCACACATCATAATATTTTAAAGATAAATAGCTAAGATTAAAAAAACCAAACTGTATTATCTACATTTTTGTGAGATTTTAGGTTGTTTAAAGAAACAATAATTACAATTACATATATCAATTCCAGTCAGGGATCAAACAAAACAGATTTTTAATAAAATTAACAATGACTAATATACCCTCAACAGTACAAGTGATTTTAAGATTCTTGCATCTATAAATAGATATAATCAAGATATTATTATGTTTACTTACAAATGAGAACAGAACATCTCAGAATGAAGAAACACATGACACGTGGAATATTAGATTTGACATGGCTAATTCAACACTACGACAAGGGCTTCTGATTCTACTGTACAAAGAAGAGTCAGAAAGTGCACATTAGGCCTGTGATCTAGCTCAGTGGCACAGCACCTGACCAGCGAGCCCAAGGTCCTGAGTTCGATTCCTGGTACTACCCACCCTCTGCCAAAAAACAGAAAGTACACATTTCCCTGTCTTGCAACCTGAGAAAGAGAAGAGTTATAATTAAGAAGATAAGCATGCTGACCAAGAAACACAATAACATACACATCTGAATATACCTGAAGATAAACAAGAGTTGAGCTATTCCGAAAATGTAGTGACAGAAATGCAGAGATAGACAATAGAATACAATTATGCAGTGATGCAGAAAAGAATCACTGCATTATGAAGAATGAAGATAAAAATAACAGGGTTTCTCTTAGAGGGAAGGCTGCTAGTGAGAAAAAGAAGTTTAGGGATGCAGATTGTTTCTGAGGAATGCTGAGCTGCTGAAAGAATTCCCACTGAATACACTCACAGTCTTAAAGAAAATTTGTTAGAGTGAGTGCAATTAATGTTAAGAGAAGAAACAAAGCTTTCATGAGTGAAAGAATGCGAAATTATCAAGAGATCAATCACAATGTGGGGTATGCAAGGTCACATTCACTGACAGACATGAAAAAGTTAGAGGAGGTATTCATGTAGGTGAAAATGTGTTGGAGTGTCTGGAACTGTTCCATATCATTAAAAATCAAACGTTTTTGGCACTCAAAAATCCAACACTTACTAAAGACAGGAGCAATTATATTTACCACTGGCCAAGGACTGGCACTCTTAATGCAGGAAAAATAAGATATCAGATTTTTAATAATTTAAAAGTCCATCTAAGGAATGTAAATATTAAGTATTGCAAACATGTACTTAAAAAAAAAAGGAATCAAGAGATTAATGATAGGTGGAGAGAGGAAGGGAAAGAAATGAACAAAAGGATGTAAAATGTATAGTGTACATGTACCAGTTCTCCACAAGGAATGTAAACATTTCCTACTAAAGCATGTACTAATAAAAAAAATGGAAAAAAATCAATTCAATTGTAGTAATAAATACAGTAGGACCAGAAATTGTAAAAGAGTTTCAGCTTTCATTCATGGTGAGGAAGTACTTCAGGGTAGAACAGCTTGAAATGATCAGTCATCTGTATATGACATTTATTTTTATGTGAATTATATAAAAATTTGGATAATTAAAAACAAACCAGTGAACCTAAGAGCAGTCACAACTGAACAACATTCAGGCTCATTAAATTAGACATATCTATTCTTTTTACCTTATCCCATTATAATTATTAGGAGATTTTAGTGTTTGGCCTTGTTCTAGGAAAAAAAAATTTAGTTGTTATTTAAATAAAATACTGACCAGGGCAGACCAGATAGTTCAGAGCACAGGCGGTAGCTGGTAGTCTTGAAGTGCCCTCAGCCTGTCTGTTAGCACTGATACTGCAGTGTTAACAGAAGAGGTGGGGTTTTATGCCACAATGTTCTATTTTGAAGTGAACATAGCTTAATTAAAATCATTTTTTCCTGATTCAGCTCTCTGTGACATGGTTAACATTCCATATTAACAAATACGTTGTGATCTTTCAAAAATCTCTCGCAATATTCCATTAACAAATTCTTCCCTATTTAACCTTAGTCCATCTGTTTTATAAACATCAGTGGAGTTGGAATGCAAATAACATGCTAGAAAACATTAAAAAAAGGGTAGAAAATTATAGTTAAGTGTACGTAGTAAGAGGTGGTGAACCCAGATTGGGTAGAGAAGGAAACACAAAACAAGGGTGATGGAGGATAAAAATGGTGCGAGAGCCAAGGAAATTGATGCCGCGATGAACAGAAAAGAAAACAAAACAGCCACAGAGAAGAGAAAACTAAGGATTCAGGGACCTGTGGCTAATGGAAACTTCTACACCGAAAATCCAGGCATCAGAGTACATTAGAGTTGAAATGCCCTTCTGGGGCTCCCTAGTCCATTTACCAATGCTTTACAAAATTACCTCTAAACAAATGATCCTATAAAAGTTTGTTAAAACCTCGAGGGATGGAAATTACACGAGGTAAAGCTTGTCTCACAGATTGTCAATTTTAATGGTTAAGAACTTAGTTCATCACTGTGCTGAGTTATATTTGTCTGAATCTGATTTTATCTTCTGGACCAACCTAGAATATATTATTCTTGTGCGGTAAAGCTGTAAATACTTTTAGAGCTCTTTTCTTTCCCTCAAGTCCTTGTTCTTCATGATAAATCTTTCCCATTTATTCAGTTCTTTTTCTATTCTGTTATTTCAGATAATTTCACTGAGGTATCTTGAATTTATTTTAAAATGAAAAAAGAATAAAAACAATGATACTGAGTTTCAAAACAAAATAATAGATTAACAATGATAAATATGTTGCATATTGTCATCTTCAAAGTAGTTGCTCAAATTATAAGATATTGGTATGAAAAAATGACCAGACAATGAAGGCGCAAACCATTCTTTTTGATGAGCTAAAAGAGATAGTATAATTATCTATCATATCTATCTATCTATATCTATATATAGTCATATAAAATATGAAACATAAAATAGTCTTATATTTTATATAAAATATAAAATGTAAGACTATATATAGATATATATAGTCTTCTTTCACTGAGGTATCTTTTGAATCTTCTGTCAACAACTCTTAAAAACATGGTTTATAAGTCTGAACATTTAAAATATCTAGGCAATGCAAATAAAACTGAATATTATTTCTTTTCATCCATACATTATAATAATTAAAGTGATCAAAACTCTATTTTCGTCATGTCTGTATTGTTAAATATACAGTGAACAACATTTCCTAAGGCATGTTTACCATCCATTTTGCTATGAAGCTATGGTTTGCCATCTTGTATTTGACATTTCTAATCACCTCCAGATTAAATGTCATTGCATTTCAGTTTGTACTGTATTCTAGTTTTTTGTTGCCCTTCTCATGTTTGCAGTATTTAAGACCTAGCTAAATATAATATCAATGTTTCTTTGAAGACTGTAGATAAAAACTTTGAAGTTATGTAATTGCAAAACATACTAAAGATGAAGTCACTAAAATATACAAATTCTGAGCAGAACATACCATGAGTACATAAATTATAAATGTTACTCTAGTAAAAGCAATGTTTTGAAATTACCATTAATCACCTTCAAGATATTCCCTTTCACTTAGAACAAACTTCTCCTACCATTTTGCCACCTTCTGAAGTAGTTCTAGAAGTCTTGTTTCCTGAGTGTCATTATGGGATGTGATCAAAAATCCAATGAAAGCTGGTGCTGCTGCATGTCATCCAAAAGAAAGGCACACTTGTGAAACCTTACAGTGTGTCCTCAGCCACACTGTTCAACAGATCTGGCACCAAGCATCTTTAGCTCTTTGCTAAAGTCAACATGACCATGAAAGGTGAAAGTTTTGAATCAATCGAGGACATAGAGGCAGTCAAGGAAGCACAACTAAAGACACAAAAGAAGACTGCCCGAATTGTTACAGACAGTAGCAAAAACAATGAGATAAGTGTGTTTGAAGAAAGTGGAATATTTTAAGGAGAGTTAATGAAAATGTGTAAAACAAGTTTAGTCGAAACATTCACTGTATTTCAAGAACATATCTCATACAATCTGCCAAGAAGAAGGAGAATTAAGAGGCATGAGAATCATGCTGTGTTACAATTCTAAAAGCAAATATAGTTCTTTATACGATGTAGGTAAGTTTTAGGGAGAGTGCTGGAATTAAAATATTTGTATCAACAAAGCTCAGCATGATACTCCAGACTATGGAGGTGGAGGATGAATAAACTAGGAGGAAAAGAAGAAAAGGAGAGAGACAGAGAGAAAGAGAGAGAGATATTTTATGCTATTTTCAGTTACCCCTGCTTTTAGAGCACCCTTCTTTTTAAAGCTAAAGCTTATCTTTTTTCTTATGGAGAAATATATATCTGAATCCAAGTAATGCCTCAGTAGTATGATAAAACATGTCTGACATTACATAATGTACCAGGGATAAAATATAAATCAAAAGTACTCTTCTGCTAAATAATTGAAATAATAACCCATGACTCTGACTCTCAAATTTTATTCATTCATTTCATGTTGGCTTTCTAAACTGGCTTTTACTAGCTGGTATGCAAAAAACATTTAATAGACCAAATTTTCCCATTTATAGTGCTAGTTTAATAACCCAACTTTGAAGTCAATGGGATCATTACAGATAAAAAGAAATGATATTGCAATGCTTGCAAGTTTAGGTCAATATATTAAGATCATTTTAAAGAAACTCTATAATTTGATGTAGACATTTTTATTTTATTATGTTGAATATTAAAGGGAATACAAATAATTAAAGATCCAGTTTCATAAGGCAGAAAAGAAATGTAACATTCTCTTGTTTTTTCACTAGGCACTTATCCAACAAATAGTGATAAAATATATTTCATATGACAGACACTTCAAAAGCATTTGGAAAACAGTAATTAAAACAAGGCACACATTCTTGTTTCCACCAAGCTTTCTTATAGGAGTCAGAATTAGATAATAAATTGTTCAAGAAATTAGTAAGTTAAAAGATATGCCAGAATATGATATTGCTGTTTATAAGACATAAGCAGAGAAAGAAACAGTCTCACTGCGGAGGTAGAAGGATGCTGCGTTGTATCGGATGATGTGTAGAGGCCACACTGAGTAACCGAGGTTTAGGAAAAGGTTTGAATGAAGAGATGGAGATGGCAATTTCTGGAAGAACAGCAGCAAAGGTAGCCCATGGATAAACTCTAAGGCAAAGACATCACTGGTGTGCTTAATAAACCCATGGATGACCAAGGTGACTTGCAATATTAAGCATTAAAGCCACAATAAGAGATGTAAGAAAGATCAGTCTAGGCAGTATAGGCTCTTATAAAGACCTTTAATTTCATTTTTAGTGACATGGGAAGCTTGGAGAGCAACATGATCCGATTTCCATTTCCAAGTATCATTTTGTTTGCTGTGTTGCTAATAGGAGGAAACACAATTGTGAGCAGTCAGAGATGAATAAGGCAACTCTCATCAGAGATGATTGTGTGGGCATGAGGAGGAGGGTACAGGAGAATGTGAGACACCCTAGGCAGACTTTCATTTCATTTTGATTGTTAAAGAAAACTATATTTCCTCAATAGAGTTTGGGTTGGAAAGAAAGATGTATATTGAGGCCTTTTGGATCTTTATGAATAACAGAAGGTTATAATTTTCACTGACTGATAGAGGAGAAGGAGTAGCACTTTTTTTGTGGGCAAAAACAAGAGTTCAGATTTTGATTTGTTTTCATTATGATTTCCATTTAACATCTAAATAGAGATACCAGACAGTTAGACAAATAAGTCTATAGTAACAGTTTGGCTGACAGTTGTAAACTGAGCAGGTCAAGACCACGGACTGAGTTCTGTGGCATTAACCTATGTGAAAAAGACGAGTAGGGGTTGTAACAGAAGAGGTAGTAAAGGAGTGCTCAGTGAGAATGTAGGATGCAGTATCTTGGAAGATACATGAAAAAAGTGCATTAAGTAATGGTTACTCTATTATTTCAAATACTATTGCTAGTGCAAGAAAACTCTGGAGGGAGAGTTAGCAACATCTAAAGCATCAGTGATTTTGAGAAAGCAACTTGAGAAGTTATAGAAGAGAAGCCCAGTTAGTGTGTGTGTGTGTGTGTGTGTGTGTGCGCGCGCACGTGCACAAGAGACAGAGATGAAGGAAAAAATAAAGAGAACTGCAAATGTGTTGAGAGAGATAAAGTTAATGATGTTCTGAGTAGCCCCTGACATGGCTCCAAAAATTCTCTGCATTCTTATCTTTGTGCTTCCCCTTCCCTTGAGTGAAGAGGAGTAGTGAGTTGCTTCTAGCTATTGAATACACTGAAGTGGTGGGCTGTCGGTCACATGGCTAAGTTACAAAGGCTGACTTCTGTCTTTTTGGTTGTCTCCCTTCTTGAAACTCTTTCATGCCATCCTGCTTGCTTACTACAATAAAAGGCAGATTCTGTGTTTTGAGATGACCCCTAGAGAGGACCACATATTGAGAGATAGGAAGACTAGCCAACAGCTCTTAGGAAACTGCGGCTTCATCTCATAGCTTTCACAAACCTACATCTTGCTAACAATCTTATGAGAGATGTAGGAAAGCGCCCCTTCCCTGTAGAAACTTGAGATGATTAGTCTTACAGAATTGCCTCTCATACAAGATGCTCAGTTACCCTGATGTTGTGGTGCACGTCTGTAATTCCAGTATTCCTCTGGGAAGTTGGGACAGCAGGATTGCAAGTTCAAGACCAGCCTGGATAATTTAGCAATTTAGCCAGAGTCTGTTTCAAACTTTAAAAAGAATTTTAAAAGGCCTGGGAATGTAGCTCAGTGCAAAGGCACTGGTCAATAACCATTACCCCCACCACCACCACACACACACACACACACACACACACACACATAATGCCCCGGTAAGTTTAAAATTCAGATAAACAATATCATGTTACAGTCTAACTTTGTAATGTTTTGGTCATATATGAAATAATTTTTCATTGTTTAGATGACATTAAAGTTTAATTAGGCATCCTATATTTCATCTGGTACAGGTAGCAACCCTTCTTGTAAAGGACCTCAAAGTAGAGGACCCAGATAAGCGACTGCCTACCTGATTCTATATCAACAGAAATGGGTCATGCTCAGTGCAGCCATGAGTAATCATGTGAGGAAGCTGTGACAGATATCACAGAGGGAGAGAGTGCTGGAAACTTCGAAGGCCAAGAAAGTGGAAATTTTACTCTGTTTTGATTCATTGGCAAAAATTTCAAACAGATAAGAATACACTCAGAAGTTTAAACTCCTTGCTTCTTTTTAAAATTTGATGTTTGTTTTCTTAAATCTAGGCTAAATAATGTCCTGCTCTTTCTGTAATCTAGTTTATGTTGCTATGACATATAATTATTGGCAATTTATTTTAGTACACAAGGAGAAATCAAGAAATATGGTAGTTAAAATAAAAACTTATTACAGCTAAAGACACATTACCATGAATCATCCACAATATCTTCCCCTTCACTTTTAACACACTTGAACACTCCTCATTCTTGCCACTTTCTGAAACTATCTTTGAGCTACACTTTTGTGAATGTCTTTATGCAGCATGAAAAAAAAGCATGGTGGATATTTGTACTGAGTGCCAGAAGGCAGTCTTGTGAAAACATGATGGTGTATCGCCGGTCACTTCATTTACTGGATTCAGCACTGGTTCTGCCTCTTGCTCTTTCCAAAGTCAAAATGACCATGGAATATAAATGGTTTGAATCAGTTCAGGGTATCTGTCTTGGTTACTTTTCTCTAGTCGCTGGGACCAAACACCCAACACCCAAAATGAAGGAAGAAAAGGTTTATTTACCTCGCTGTTTTGGAGGTTTCAGTCCATAATCAGCTGGTTCCAAGGCAGGATGGAATGACACTGGGACAACACTTCGAGGCAGCAGCCAGAGCAAAAGCAGCCAGAGTAAAAGGGGGCAAGATCAGGCCTCTTTCTCTCCCTTATATTGTACTCAGGACATGCACCCCCCAAGGTGGGTGCAGCATTCACAAATCTTGCCTTCCTTTGCACAGGACAAGGGTATTTACAAAGTAAGAACCCTGGCTCCCTGCTGAGTCTCTCAGTTAAACTTCTGTCTGACCTTCTCAAATTGACACAATGAAGAGGTAACTGCTTGTGTTCTACAGCTTAGGATGTAGAGCTGCTGCTTTATTTAATTAAGCTTCCAGACTTCTCAAGTTGACACAATGTATAAACCATAACACTATTACAGCAGCCATGGCAGCACCAATAAAGATACTGGTGAAAGAAGACTTCCAGAACTGCTTCAGAAAGTGGAAATTGCAAGGAGATAGGTGTATGTGAAGTGAGAGGGAGTATTTTGAGGGTAATCAATGGCAATGTGTCTTTTACTTTAATAATTTTCAAAAATTTAAATGCACACCGTAGTTTTTAATCACAACTCATATTCCTAAATTTTCACCAATGTGTTAACATTCTAAAATATTTAACATAATATATTATGCATGTCTTTGCCATATCTCTATGTTACAACAGTAACTAAAATATTCAGTGCTTTCTGTGTATTGAGCACTATTCTAAATGTTTCACATATATTTGTTTAATCTTCACTGTAATCAAAATAAACAAATACTGTTATTTCCATGCATGGGGAAACTGAAGCACAATTCCTCAAGAACAGTTTTCCTAAGATTGCACTAATATTGTAGTAACACACAAGCACAGACTAAGAAGATACCTTGTCATAATGAATATAAAATTTTCCCTGTGTGTATTATTTTATCTTCCCACAAATCTAAATTAATCTTTTGCTATTTAAAATAGTAATACTTTTATTTTAAGAATATGCACTTATATGTTTTTTCTTGTTTTTCCATGAACAACTTCTTTTTCAAATATGAATAATTACTGTCAGAGTCTGTGTTTAAAATAACCTTTAACTTTACTTGATCTGTTTATTCTCTGACAGGTTGGCAAACACACCAAGTTTAAACTTCAAAACCTTCAAATCCTTTCCTTTGTTTCTCACAGTTTCACTTTTCTAGAATAAAATGGGATTAATACTAAATATCATTATACGTCATGGAAAGGATCAGAAATGTATTGTATGTGAAGTGCCTATAAAGCATTCCATCTCTGAGGCACATGCTAAATGGTAAGTACACTTCGCTTTCTATATTTTTCTATCTAGTTTCCAATCATTTCCTTCTTAGCCACCAGAAATCTGGTAGTAACTCATATTCAACACTAATATATTCTCTTGGCAGACAGTAGTGATTTATTTTTCTCCACAACTGCAAGCATTTCCTCGGTTCTTATTTTCTTGTCTTTAGAGTTTTTGTCATTTTTACTCTACCTTTCATTTAAAAATGTATTGCTTCTTAACTCTTATGCATTTTATTTCTGGTTGCCTCAATATTTTGTTTAAGCTTTCCTTTAATACCATTTTAGTAGGACTGTTAAGATGAATCCATCAGCCACCAAGTGTTATTAAGCACGTCCTGTGTGGCTATTTCAGGCTGGAAACTCTGTGGACTACATAGATATAATCATAACTTTTTGACCCTTTCTGTGAACAAGTATTTCCTGAAATTCTGGGCACAGAGCCATAAATAAAAACTTGGAAAAATTCATGAATTAACTTTAAAAAGATAGTCTGAAAATAAAGAAAATTGGCCAAACAGAACACAAGCTAGGCCAACAGGGCCAGGATCATTAGTGCTTAAACACAAGTGTTCTCTGCACCATTTTTTATCCTAAGACAGTGAAAATGTCTGGCCATACTGGATAACAAACTTGAACTCTAACTGTGGAGATTTCAAACCACATCATTAAGGACACACAGTACATATCCATGGAAAGCTCAGTGGCAAGAAAACAAGAGAAGCTTGACAGAGCATGAGTTTGATTTCAGTCCTGTCCTTCCCAATGATCTAAGAGAAACAGGTACCAACCCGACATGTGCTGTGACCATGGGCTGCAGTTCAAGCCTTGAGATTTACCAGGATCAATTGACTAAGCACTTGGCAGAAAACACTGCCCTTTTTCTGAAAGGTTCATTTTCAAGGGACCAGAATAGGTAAAATAACCATTACCTTTTGTGGCGAAAGACAAACAATAAATTAGACATATTAGAAAAATTGCACAGCATATATGATGATGATTAGTTTAAATGTGCTAAAAGAGAAGGGACAAAAGATTGGATTGGGCACTTGATTTTACATATATTGGTCACCAAAGACCTCAAACAGAAGTTTTCATTTACACCTCCAGGGGCTGAGGGAAAAAGCTATTGGGTTTCTGGGTAATAAAAACATCAGGAAAAACTGTAAACACTATAAACCTAGGATGTACTTGTTACGAGTAGAAAATAGCAAGGATATCATTGTGTCTGGATCGCAGTGAATTAGGACTTTCAGATGAGTATAAAGAAAATAAATAAAGATTTCATTCTTCTTGGATCTTATATTCTATTGGCACAAGATTGACTTTTCCCTGTAAGTATTCCAGTGATTTAGTGCATATTTGTTAGAGTTGATAAAATTTTGTAAATACTGTTAGTTTAAAGATTCACTCATATATTATCTAATCAGCACATCAGTTTTCTATATTTTTGTCCTCATCCATTGTGACTCTCCACCTTATCTTAAATTGTACAATCGTTTTGCTACACACCAAGTCTGGTAATGCATTTTATACTATCTTTTAAATGACATTTTTATGTTTGTATTATCTATGATGCTTGGAGTAAATAATCAATGAATGATTTTTCTTGCTGCTTATCACCATAAAACTAGCCTTTAGTTTTATCACCACAAACTAAACCTTTAATCCGTAAACTAGGCCTTTCATCCATGAGCAATTCATACCAGATCATTAATCCCTGTTAGCCACATTAACACCGGAGATGACTGTGTGTCTCACTCTAAATATCTCAGTTACAGATATAACGGGCTGTTCTGCAAGGGTTTAGGGATAGTGTTTGATTTCCCTGAGTGAGGACTTCTCTGACAGGAAATAAATCTAAAGCGCTGACAGCTAGCAGTCTCTGGTGATAGTGTGGTGAGCAAGGTTTTCTTTGAAAGTGAAGTAGGCAACGTGTCTTCACATCGACCAAGAATTAGAAGAAGGATGTCACCACATTGTCTCCCTGGTCAGCAGTCTAACTTCATGTTTTTTCCTAAACCTCAGTGTCTCCCATGTTCCAATATTTCTGGTTTTAGATCTCTGTCCCAACCAACTGAGCCATTTTGGCACTGCAGAGAAGTCTGAGAATTCTCTGATCTTTGCCTGTATTTTTAATTCACAGAAAATGAATAGTCAGTGTGGTACTCTGGAGTATGCTCAGTGGAAAATTTGCTCTTATCGCTATCACATAGGGCTCCTGCAATTCATTTTTGACTGTCACATCATAGCATGCTAAACCTTCTATATGCGGGGCTTGAGTTTTTAATTCCTGTGTTGGCAGGTCGTAGGGAAAGTTCCATTAAGGTCATAAGTGTGAATTAAAAGAGCACATCAGGGTGATCAAAGCAAGTGACTGGGGAGATTAGCCACTTAATTCACTCAATTTACATATGTCCTTCAGATGTGCTCCATCCTTATCTCAAGTGTGCTATTTCCAGCAGATGATAGGTGGTTCCTTCACATGCCTAAATTTATGTCTCGTTGGAGCTGACCAACTCCTGATAAGCAGTTCCAATTGCATAGTCATTTGATATTCTATTACCAGTTCCTCTGTCCCTTCCAGGGCCCCCTCACAGGTATGTTAGGAACTCTTTTTGAAATGAATTTTAAAAATTATTATTTTAATGCAGAAGTCTGGCTCTAGCTTCTAAATTATATTGCCCTGAAATTTGATTCTACATTTTGCATTTCTGGAGACCTAGATGGTATCTTTTTTCCATCACAGATACCTTTCAGCCTGTAGAGGGAGAGGTCACATGGTCCTAGATGGATGACTGCTTAAAGCAGAGTTTCTATCCTGTTCTTGGTCCTACTGGAACTGGAAGTCTTGCAAATAATATGTGCAATGCGATTTTTCAAGTTTTGCATGCATTCTCTTTAATATTCCATCAAACTTTGTACCTCATAGAAGATGCATTATGCATAATACTATTTTTTTTTTTTTACTTTGGATGAAATGACTCGGGACAGTGCTGATCTTCAGACCCTTAAAAGTTCATGTAATTTTGGTATTCAGGATACATGTCACATCTTGCTCATCACACCCAGTTATCAGAACACCATTAGTAGATAAGCAACATGATACTGTGTGGAATATTATTAAGGACAAGTTTCTTTTAGACTATACTGTAACCAAGAAAAGATTTAACATAAACGTGGGTACAGGAAGGTGAAATTTACTGTCTTTCTTTCATACAAAAATTAACTGCTTTTGAAATGTTGTACAGATGCAGGTAGTAACTGTAATATTACTTAGAAAAATTCTCATAAGCTTACCTCAACCACCAAAATCTTTGTGTGTGTGTGTTTGTGTTTCAAGACCCAAAAAATGAATTCAACCGACGAAAAATACCACTTCCAAAGTATTTCACCTTGTTTTTTTCTGTTTGTTTTTGAGACACGGTCTTGCTATGTATTTCAGGGTGACTTTGAACTTGCTTTTGTGGCCTAGGCTGGCCTCAAACTCACAGCGATCCTCTTTCAGCCTTCCAAGTACTGGGATTACAAGTGTGTGCCACATCTAGCAGCATTTCATCTTTGTTAGTGGTGCAAATTCTTTTTGATTGTGACTTGCTACTGACTTGCCTCCTTGGAAATGGGGAATTGGTAATTTTAGGACTTTTATAGCATCTCTTATTCTAAGAACTGGAAAGCAATGTGAACATTTACCAGTTGCTAGACATTACCCAGTCAAATATGCACTGAAAGACCTCATAAAGAACCAGAAGATAGGTTCACAGGTGCACTGTACCTCTGAACAGTGGACTTAGCAAGGACCCTGTTTGTGGCTTAACTTACGTAGTTGACAGATCATGTTTGTGATACAGGTAATCTGTGGTCCAGGTCAACTTTAATCATGTACTCTAGAAGAACTGGAATATTTCTCATTTTGCAGTCTGTCAAATCTACACAGATCCATTTTAGGAAGCATTGGAAAACACGTAGTTCACTATATACTTACTCAGGCATTACAAAGTCTTTCTTATGCAGGATAAATAATTTTTGTTAAATAAAACTTTGGCTTCTAGAGTTGTTTGGGTTACATTATAAGAAAAAAGACTTTTCTGGGCTCATGTCTTGAGTGCTGTCCTTCTCATTTCTGACTCCTTTGTTGATATACCCCTTAGGAAGTTTTAGCATCTCTTCTTCATGTACATGAGATGATCACAACTTTCAAGCACTAAGGTCCTCCCACGAGACGACTTTTAGAGCTTGTCAGGAGATTGTCAGTACAGAGTCCTGGGAAAGTATTTCCCAGTAAATATTCAGGCCTATGTTAATCTAGGTACAGTATTTTCAAAATCCACAGCCATACATGACCACCTGGACTTTTCTGTGATAGTATGTTTCTGAAATTGTCATGGTAAATAACCTATTACCTCCTCTTGAAAGAATTCAATGGTTGTCTCTCAGCCCCAAGTCTACCCTTATTTGCCATGCTTCATGGATGTGAAACTGGCACAAGTTCTTGCACAGTTGGCTAAAGGGTTAACGCTTGTCAGTGAAGGGTGTTGGGGGTTACTTCAGAGGTGTGTCCTTCTTCTTTCTCTGGGGTGCTGCTGAATCCCTTCATGCTTTGGAAGTGCAGGTGCTGATAGAGTATGTGTCAATGCAGTGTGGGGTCTCTGGCAAGTTTTGTGTGCCAATCTTCTCCCTTAGTTTCCAGTGTGCTGCCAGGCTGGCTGAAAGTTCTCAACTCATCAAGCTTTTTGATAGCTGTACGTCCCTCACTCGTCCAGTTTTGCTTAATAGCTGTGGGTCAGCTTTGGCAAAGGACAGCATAGGGAGCCATCATTGCGTTCTTATTGGTTTCTTAGTTGTCAGCCTCATCCCCACCTCCAGAGCTATGGATCAAGTCTGCCCTGACAACACAGTAAAGGGCTCCGACTTGAGAGGGCAGTAGTAGTCACATCGTTTCTAATGGGTACAGCCTTAGGGAGGAAGTCCCTCCTAAATTTGTTTCTTCTTTAAAGGAGGTTCTCTAGAATTTCAAAAATTCTATTTCATTTTTATTTAGAGCATATTCTGATGTCCTTAACTGATATGTTTTATATTAAAATTTCTATATTCAAATTACTGGTGTGTTCTTTGTGTCTTGACTGGGTTACTACTGTTACAAGACAGAAATGTGGAAAGCCCTAGGAGACTGTTCTAAAACATGGTATTGTGGAATTAGTTCAGTAAACTAGATATGTATATTCAGCTATACTGTGGAGTTTGATAAAAATGCAGTGAATGTTTAAATTTTTAAGAAGTTATTAAAGTAAAAGACATACAGTATTGCCATTTGCAACTAATCACCCTTAAAATAACCTATGTTTCACTACAAACATGTTTATCCCATTGTTCTTGCCACTTTTTGAAGCAGTTCTGGAAGTCCTCTTTCATAGGTGTCTTTAGTAGCACTGTTGCAGCTGCTTCTATGTCCTGAATAGATTAAAAATGTTTACCTGTTATGTTCATTTGACTTTAGGGAAGAGCAAGAAGTCGCATGGTACCAGATCCGGTGAATAAAGTGCATAAAGACACACTCTAAGGTTTCTGTTTAGCAGAGATTCCCATAAATGTCTGGAATTGATACAGGATGTTGAATCAGCCATAACAAAATAACTGTTGAAAAAGAGTTTCCACGACTGCTTTGGAAAATGCCAAGGATGGTGAGATAAGTGCATGTGAAGCAAGTGTGTATATTTTGAGGGGGGTTAATGGTAATGCGGCAGTGTGTTTTTACTATAATCAGTTTTTAATTAAGCATATACCATGCTGTATTTTAATAATCATTTGTATGTTATGCCAAACAATTCTCCTGAGGTGCTACAACAATTTACAGTCTGGTCAGCAATGTATACAATTCTCATTAATCTACTCTTTTGCAAATATTTGTCTTTATGTATCATCTCAGATTTAGTCATCCTGGTGATGTGTTTAAGATTTCAGTTTATGTTTCTATAAGGTAATGAGGTTGAATACCTCTTGATTGCTTATTGGCCATGAGAGAAATAGTATGATTTTTACAAACTATGTTAATGGATTAGAAACATATACCGAATAAAAAGCATCACTTCCTTCTAAATTTATGTATAAATTTATGAAAATCTCAATCAAAATATCAGCAGTTCTTTTTCAGGAAAGTGAAAAGATAATTCCAAAATTCATATGGAAGTATGGCAATCTTTAAGAAGAGTTTACACTGCAGATATGAAGACTTACTCTAAAGCATAGCTAATTTATACAGTGTGATTTTGGCACAAGTATATACAAGTGGAGAAATGAAAACAACAGAATTTAGTAACAGAGCCAAGATTTTTTTCTGACAGTAGCTTTCATGGCGTCTAGAGATAATTGATTTGCAATTCTTTGACCTCTATTTGTATAAAAATATTTGCTCTCCCAACTTCTTCCAAATTCTAACCTTCTGTTGGCATCTTATTTCACTGCCTCTCATCTGTTATAATTTTCTCCAAATAGCGTTCATTTAAGGACTTTTTGAATAGTTTTTTGCACATGACTGAGATTCAGGGCCATAAATTTTCCTTTGAAGTCTACTATGGAATATTTATTCTTACAGGAATTTCCATGTATTTTATTTCTTGAGCTGCCTCAACATACAATTCTACATGTCAATGATGAAAACACAGTCTATCCTATGCCACTGAGTATAAATTATTTCTTTATGTAGTCAGGACTGTGATGTGGTATCAGAAATTAAATTTACCATCTCTCTATTAGTGTAGAGGCATAATTGTGGTGGTTTAGGTAAGAACACAATTTTATCTGATTAGCAGCATTCCTAATAAAATGTATAGCATTGTGACAGACTTGTGTGTTTTCCATGAAGGGCCTATTTAATTTCCAACAGCTAGTTTTATAGAGAATATTATTGGCCATTCATTGAACACAGCAAGACTCACTGTTAACAACGTGCTCACTTTTGAAGATATTGTTCAGTTTTGAGCATACTTGAAAAGATCATGCCAGTTTAGGATGGCAGTCCCTGCAGGAAAAATTGAAAACTCTACTACAATTTTAACCCTAGTACATGTCAGTTTTTATCATGGTTTCTTCCCTGCTGAATAATGTAATTAATCTTAAAAATAGTCTCACACTTTTTTCTACAATTAAAGGCAGTGAACTGCTCAAATGAACTTAAGTGCATGAATTCTCTTCAGAGTGTGCTAGAATTTCTTTAGAGTTCACTCAACTTTTACTTACTTTAGTTGTCTAAAATAACTGTATTTTAATGAAATTAAGAAAACTACTTTTTTTTCTCAACAAATCAAGTCTAAGTGCTAAAACGAATGGTGGACTATTGCGAATTACTTAAAATAAGGGAAAGACTTTTTTAATGTTGTTGAGATATGTGCTCTAGTGGTGGGATTCTTAACTTATAAGTAAAAGATGCTCACAATCCATGGAAATATGTTATATTTACAGGAAGATAGTTGTGTGATAAGCTTCACTTATTAATGACTTTGGTCAAACTGTGATTCAGCAGTTACAAGCTGAGATTTAATTCTTTTTAGGCAGTGACAAAGTCTGAGCAACAATGGGTAGCTCATGCTTTTGCAGGGGGAATTCTTTGCAGTGTGTGGGTGAGCTGTTATGAAATTTTGTTGTCATTTCTTCCCAGAATGTGGTTTCTTTAATGGACAAAACTTAGTTTGGAGCTCCTCTGTGGCTTTGAAGAGGCTTCATCATGATTGCTTGTATCTCCCAATCCTGCTTCCTCCCCAGTAAGCCTCTGTGCTCCTAACTCTTAACTTCTGCTTGCCAAAGAACCCAACCAGTGCAAACAGAACTTTTAGAAATGTAACGTAGACTCATATTACAAATCAGAGAACAGAGTCAGATAGAAAACAGAGACACAAAATTAAAACAAAAAGTGTCACATATGTCTACTAAAATAAATTTGTTTAGAACAGCTTAGTCATACTAATTACTGTCAGCCCATTAAGCACCACTGATATGCTTATCATTTGTGTGAAGAAAGTTGAAAAGAGAACAAGATTCTTCATCAGAAAACATAGACAAACTGACCTCCAACTTGATATCCAATAGTGACTGCTATGATGTAAGATGATGAATGATTGCTGCTGAAAATTGCATATAATATTGTTGATTGCCTTCTTCAACCAATGCTCATTAGAAGAAAAAAGTATACTGTATTATCAGTGGAATAATAGGCAATTAATAAATCAGACTCACGTGTGTAGACATCGTATTGTCTCCCTAGTGAAAAAAAATGAAAGAGTAGATAAGATCCAAATGGTACAATAGATATTGTGAGAAGGAAGAGTAAAGAGACTGCTCAAAAGGAAAAGGACAACTGGGATGGGGTAACAGAGAAAGGGAAGAAGGGAAAAGATTATATATATATATATACATATATATATATACACACACACACACACACACAAACACACACACACACGTTAGATAATTGCACTACTAATACCTGTTGGTTCATCAAAAAGAATAGTTTGTGCTTTCATTGTTTGATCACGTGTACCTGTGTCTTGTAATCTGAACAACTGTTTAGAAGATAACAATATACAATATGTTAACCATTGTTAATCTCTTACCACTTTATTCTGAATTTCTGTAACTCCTACTACTTCGCTTTGAATTTCTGTATCATCATTTTTATTCTGTTTTAGTTTTAAAATTTTAAAAATTGGCAATTTCTCTAGTATGCTTCACAAGTGACTGTTGACTGTTAGTGGGGAAGAATATTTGTCTAACCATATAACTGTGAAAATATGAAACATAAAATTTTAACCTACAGGTTTGTCAGAATTTGCACAATAATAGCTATAAATATAGGATGGAGTTTTAACTATCTATGTACGTTTGAATTTTAAGATGCATATTTTATTCACAGGGAACCATATTCAGAAATTACTCAGATAAACAAATATCTATTTCTGTGGAAATGCAATTGAATTTTATACAAGATATTAATTCATGTAATCACCGATTACTGTTTCTATATATGCTTATTTCCCTGAATTTGGTCTTTAAAATAGCAACTTGAGATTTTCTAATGCATAATAGGTGAGATTCACAGGTAGCTTTATGAAAAGATTGCTAATATAAGGCTCTCTATTTGGTCATTTAGAAGGAGTTGAAGTGGTCTCTACTCAGACACTATGGTTGTGTCTACAAGTGTAACTTCTCTTTTGCCTATACCTCCCAATATTCTAAAGTCCACAGCATAACAAGGAGCACTAAAAACTTGATGCTTTGTACAAGGTTTAGAGTATAGGAAAGGTCCCTTTTTATGGATAACAATACTTATCTTCTTTTTTTTGATCTTTGGAATGTAACTCAGATTTTCTTCTTCTTCAGTTCTCATTATAGTCTCAACCTCCTTCAAAGCCTTAATCCCGTAAGAACCCATAATATTTATTTATTATCCTCCCACCTAGTCTTAGGAATTATTGTTTATTTTATTTATATTCAAATCTACTTAGTGTCTTCTTACTGTATTTTTCTTTATTACTTAATTTTAAAATTACATAATATTTTTTCCAAACTATTGTAACTTTTAGAGTTCAATCATGTTAAGCATTTTTAATTCAATTTTTTCCCAAATACTGTAAATTCTTGTAGGAATAAATCATGTAAACAACTCAAATGCCTATCAACCACAGATTGATTAAAAAAATGTGTTATTTTTTATACAGTGGAGTACTACTCAGCTATAAAGAAGGATAACTTGAGTCTTTCACAGATAAATGGGTGCAATTTGAAACCATACTGATAAATGAAACAAGAGTCCCATGTGTAAATATCATACTGTCTCCCTAGTGTAAAACACTGAAACATTAAATAAGATCCAAAATGTACAATAGATATTGTGAAGGTGAAAGAGAAAGAAACTGGTCAAAAGGAAAGAAAAACTGGGATAGGGAAAAGGAGAAAACAAAGAAGGAAAAAGATTATACATATATATATATATATGTTAGGTTATACATATATATATGTTAGTATACATATATGTATGTTAGTTCACAAAAAGAACAGTTTGTGCATTCATAGCCTAATTGTTTGATCACGTTTTTATTTTTAAAAAAAAAGAAAAACAGAAAAAAGGTAGAAGTAATACAGAATTTAAAAAAAAAGTAAGAAATTAACACTAGTCAATATATTGCATATTGTTATCTTAGAAGTAGTTGTTCAAATTACGAGATCTAGGCATAAAAATGATCAGACAATCAAGCAATGACAACACAAACTATTATTTTTGATGAACTAACAGAGAATTAGTAACACAGTTATCCATCTTGCATACTTACACATACATACAGTTATATGTGTATATCTACAAACATATAGTCTTTTCCTTTCTTTCATTTCTCCTTTCCCCTATCCCAACTGTTCTTTAATTTTGAGCACTTTCTTTCCCTTTCCTTATAAAAATATCCATTGTATATTTTGGATCTTATTACTCTTTCAGTTGTTTTTTTAATTGTTACTTATTTTTTACACTAGGAAGACAATACGATATTTACAAATGTGACCCTAATTTATTCCACATATGAATAGAGTCTCAAGTTGCCTCCATTTACCTATAAAAGCCTCAAGATCATCCTTTTTTATACCCGAGTAATGTTCCATTGTATAAAAATACCACATCTTTTTCATCCATTCCATGGTTGATAGGCATTTTTGTTGTTTCCAAGATTTAGCTATTACAAATTGTGCTGCTATAAACATGGGTGCACATATATCACTGTGACTTGACACCTTCAGTTTTTCTGGGAAATTACCCAGAAGGGGAATAGGTAGATTGAAAGGGATTTCCAATCCTAGTTTTTTGAGGAATCTCCATGCTGATTTTCACAGTGGTTGCTCCAGTCTACACTCCCACCAACAGTGGAGAAAGGTCCCTTTTTCTCCACAACCCCGCCAACATTTGTTATCAGCTGATTTCTTGATGGCAGCCATTCTCGCTGCAGTGAGATGGAATCTCAATATTGTTCTAAATTGCATTTCTTGAATGATCAGTGATGTTGGGCATTTCTTCATATATTTATTTGCCATTTGTATTTCTTCATCTGAGAAGTATGTGTTCATTTCAGATGCCCATTTTTGGATTGAGTCTGAATTTGGGAGGCCTAATGTTTTTCAAATCTTTATATGTTCTGGATATAAGTCCTTTGTCTGAGGGACAGTTGGCTAAAATTCTTTCCCATTCTGTGGACTTTCTGTTCACTTTATTGGTGATTTCTTTTGAAGTGCAAAAGCTTTTTAATAAAATGGGATCCCAGTTGTTGATTCTTTGAAGTGCTTCCTGTGCAGTTTGTGTTGTTCATGAACTCTTTGCCTACCCCTATGTCTTCAAGATTTTTGCCTACATTGTCTTCCAGTAAATTTAGTGTTTCTATTTTAATATTTACATCTTTGACCCATGTTGACTTCAGTTTAGTGCATGTTGATAGACATGTGTCTAGTTTCATTCTTCAGCATGTGGAAAGCCAATTTTTCCAGCACCATTTATTAAATAGGCTATCTTGCTTTCAGTGAACATGTTTTGTCCCTTTGTCAAATATAAGGTGGCTGAGTGTCTTTGTAGTTGTATTTGCATCTTCTAATCTGTTCCATTGAATCTCAGGCCTATTTTTTTGCCAGTACCATGCTGATTTTATCACTGTAGCTTTGTAGAATAATTTCAAGTCAGGGATTGAGATGCCTCCTGTCTTGCTTTTGTTGTCTAGAATTGCCTTTGCTATTCTAGGTTTCTTCTGGTCCCAGATGAATTTTAGGAGTGTTTCCTCCATATCTGTAAGGTATGTTAATGGCACTTTGATTGGGATTGCATTAAATCTATAAGACAGTTTTGGAAGTATGGCTATTTTCACAATGTTGGTTCTCCTTAACCAAGAGCAAGGGATATCTTTTCATTTTCTAGCATCCTCTTCAATCTCCTTTCTTAGAGTACTATAGTTTTCAGCATATAGATCTTTTACATTCTTTGTTAGGTATTTCATTTTTTTGGCTGCTACTGTGAAAGGTGTTACTTCCATAATTTCTCTTTCAGTGAATTTGTCATTTGTGTACTGGAATGCTATCAATTTTTGAGTGTTGACTTTGTATCCAGGTACACTGCTGAATTTGTTTATTAACTCTAGTACCCTTTTGATGGAGTTTTTAGGGTCTACCATGTAAAGTATCATGTCATCTATGAAGAGTGGTAATTTAACTTCTTTCTTATTTTTTTTATTTCTCTCTCTTTTTTGATTGCTCTGGTTAATGTTTCCAGAACTATATTGACTAGGAGTGGTGATAGTGGACATCCTTGTTTTGTTACTGACTTTAGAGTGAAAGCTTTCAGTTAGTGTGATGCTGGCTGTTGGTTTGTCATAGATGGCTTTTATCAGATTGAGGTGGATACCATGTATCCCAAGTTTCTGTAAGGTTTTTTTTTTTTTTTATCATGACAAGTGTTGGAATTTATCAAAAGCTTTTTCTGTGTCTATTAAGATGAGCATGTGATTTTTGTCTTTGGCATTATTGATGTGGTGTATTACATTTATTGATTTGCATATGTTAAACCATCCCTACATTCCTGCAATAAACCCCACTTGGTCATGATGTATAATCTTCTTGATGATTTGCTGTATTCTATTTGCCAGTGCCTTTTTGAGAATCTTTGCATTGATGTTCATTAGGGAAATAGGCCTGTAGCTCTCCTTTTTGATTGGGTCTTTTTCTGGTTTTGGTATCAGGGTAGTACTTGACTCCAAGAATGAGTTAGGGAGGATTGCTTCCCTTTCACTTTCATTGAAGAGTTTGAGTAGTATTGGTATTAAATCTTCTTTAAATTTCTTGTAGAATTCAACTGTGAATCAATCAGGACCTTGACTTTTCTTTGTTGGTAAGTCTTTACACACATTTTCAGTATCGGTAGCTGATATTGGGTATTCAAAATTGTTATATCTTCTTTACTCAACTTTGATCGTTCACATATTTCTAGGAATTTGCCAATTTTCTCTGTATTTTCCACCCTATGTGAGTAAAGATTTTCACAGGTATTCATGATCTTTTGAATTTCCATGTGGTCTACAGTACTCTTTCCCTTTTCACTCCTTATTGCATGAATTTGAGTTTTCTTTTTCTTTTTCTTGATAAGGTTGGGTAGAGGTTTATCAATTTTGTTTATTCTCTCAAAGAATCAGCTCTTTGATTCATTAATTCTTTGTAGTGTTTTCTTAGTCTCAATTGCACTTATTTCTGCTCTGATCATTATAATTTCCTCTCTTCTATGAGCTTTGGGTTTGACTTGTTCTTCTTGTTCTAGAAGCCGGAGGTGTAGCATTAGGTTGTTTATTTGGACTCGTTCTGTTTTGTTGATATGACAATTTATTGCCATATATTTTCCTCTTAGGACTGCTTTCATTTCATACCACAAGTTCTAGTGTGTTTTATCTTCATTTTCATTGAGTTTTAGGTATTGTATAATTTCTTCTTTAATTTCATCTGTAACCCATTGATTGTTCAAGAGGTTGTTATTTAATTTCCATATGTTTATGTAGATTTTGCAGTTTCTTTTACTGTTAATTTTTAATATCAGCGCACTATGATCAGATAATATGCATCCCTTTCAATCCCATTATATTTACTTAAGCATGGTCTATGGGCTAATATATGGTCTATTTTAGAGAACGTCCCATGTGCAGCTGAGAAAAACGTATATTCTGATGTCGTTGGTTGGAGCACTCTGCAAATATGTACTACGCCCATTTTTTCACAGGTTTGACTCAGCTCTGTAATTTTTTGCCAAACTTTGTCTAGTTTATCTATCTCTATATGACAATGGGGTACTAAGGTCCCCTGTTATTATTGTGTTAGTGCATATTGGCTCTTTCATGTCCATTAGTATTTGTCTTATATCTTTGGGTGCTCCTGTATTTGGTGCTTATATATTTATGATGGTTAGCTCTTCCTCTTGAATTTTCCCCCTCCCCTTCTTTATCTCTTTTGATCATTTTTGGCTTGAAGTTTACACTCTCTGCAAAGAGAATAACTATGCCTGCTTTTTTCTGGGTTCCTGTCACATGGAATATTGTTTTCCATCCTTTGACTTTTAGTCTCTGAATTTCATTTTGAGTCAGACACATTTTTTCTATACAGCATATTGTTGTATCCTGTTCCTTGATCCATTCTGTTAGCCTATTTCTTTTAATTGGTGAATTGAGACAATTTACATTGATGGATATAACTGGTATGTACTGGTATGTACTGGCTTAACTTCGTCATGTTATTTTCCTGTTGTTGGTTTCCTGCTTTTCTCCCTCGTTTAACTGTTTGCCCTGCCTGGTCATTTTGTTCTGTTGTTTTTCTGGGAGTTGTAGTCATTTTTTGTCTCTCTCTATGATGTCTTTCAGTGTTCTTTCTAGGGTTGGCTTGGTAGACATGAATTTATTCAGTATCCTATTTCTCTAATCAATTTTGAAAGAAAGTTTTACAGGTACATCAATCTGGGTTGAAAGTAGTTTTCTTTCAGGGTTTGAAATACTTCACTCCAAGCTTGTCTTAACTTGAGGGTTTGTGCTGAGAACTGATGTGATTCTAATGGGCTTTCCTTGATGGGGGCATTGTGTCTTTTCTCTAACAGCTTTTAGTATTCTGTTTTTATGCTGTATGTCTGGGATCTTAATTATTATATGTCTGAGTGTAGATTTATTTTTGTTATGACTGGCATTTGATATGCTTCACTTATCTGCATATCTGATTCTTTTCACATATTTGGGAAATTTTCCACTATTACTTCTGCAGAGTTCTTTTAAGTCAGTGGCGCTGACTCCTGCATTTTAGTTGACACTCATCAGTCTTATATTGGTTCTCTTTGCATCATCTTGAAGCTGTTAAACTGTTATTTCATGCTCCCTTGTTATTTTTATAAGTTGTTTCCTTTTGTGATCACTAGCTGTGATCCTGTCTTTGAGGTCTCAAAGTCTATTCCTCAGCTTCATTTAAACGGTTTTGCCAGCTTTCAATAGAGTTTTGTATTTCCTGGATATCTCTTTGAATTTTTTCATTTATTCTATTTGCTTCCTAAGTTGCTCATTCAATGTTTCCATGATTTTTCTATGCTCCTTTACTTTTTTTTTTAATCTGTCTTCTCTATCTATGCTGAGTAATTCCTTTACTAGGGTGGTCATTTCTTTCCTCTTTCTGAGAGATTATTTCTAATCTGATTTCCTCTATAACTTCATGGATTTCTTTCTTTATTTCATTTGCTATCTTTTCATAAATTTTAGGTATGTGACTTTCAATGTTCCCTATTTCAAGGTCCCCTATACTTATTCCTGATGGACTGGACATTTGAAATTGCATTTTGATTTTTTATCTTGTCATTTTCACCTTTTAGGTTAATAGTTTGGACTTTCAATCCCATTAGTCTCTAGTGACTGTTGTGTGCATCTTAGAGACATACTGTATGAGTGCTTTTTGTCCAATTGCTGAGTCCCTCAATGAAGAGGAGTGGCTATTCACCTGTATTCCTCCTGCAAGCTCTTTTGGGTGAGTCTTATATTCTCCCTAGGCTGATAAACCTAGAAGTATTGATGTAAGCCAACCCTTAGCTTCTGTTGTTACTGTGGTTTTAGGTTGTTTCACACTGCCAAATTTCCCTGGCTGTATTATGTGCCTCAGCTGGGACCCTACTGTGTCACAGGGAGTCTCCTAGGCCCTTTCAAGTTTCTCCAGGTTGGGTGAGGCCTTGTCAGCCCTCTCCTCAACCCACCCAGTGTTTTCTGTATGGAAGAAGGACTCACCCACACTCTTGCCAGGCTTTCAAAGTCCTACAACTGAAGGGAATGACTCATTGCTGCTCCTGCTGACTCACTGATATCCCCTACTTGAGGGGAAAACTCACCACACAGTTGAGGTCCTGTGTGGGTGAGGGTTTGCTGAGGCTTCCACCAGCCCACCAGGGTTCTGCAGGTGGTTGAGAGGATGCTGATGATCCCTGAGCCATTGAATACCTAGTTGTGGAGAGGGAGGGGCTGCCATCAATGATCTGCAGGCTGCGCAGGTCTCCAGGTTGGGGGAGGTGTTGCTGGAGTGGGGTGAAGGTCCACCCATCTCGCCACAGAGTTCTCTGGGGTGGGAGGCTGTTTGATCCCTTTTTAATGCCTATATATTATAATCTGAACAACCACTTTGAGGATCATATGTAATATATTAACCATTGTTAATCTCCTATTATTTTGTTTTGAAATTCTGTATCATCATCTTTATTGTTTTTTTCACTTTAAAACTAAAAAAATCAATAATTATGTTCAAAGTCTCATATCTTTTTAGTAAATTGAATTGATAGTAAAGCTATTGGCAGTGATGATGGTCTCAGTGTTATTCTGAGTCAATACTGAGTAAGTCATTTATGGATAGTGAATCTCATATGAGCTTGTTTTCCATTCATAAATGTTTCTTGAGAATCACTCCACTGGGGAATCTGAAAAGTCAATAAAAGAGTAAAATAAAACACATTTATTTACTCATACAGTATTGTAATTTAACTATGGCTACAAATGAAAATTATTATTTTATTTAATTTGAAAATGATTCAGTCTCTCTCTCTCTCTCTCTCTCTCTCTCTCTCTCTCTCTCTTTCTTTTTTTCCTCTGCCAGGAATCAAACTCAGGACTTTGTACTTGCCAGGCAGGTACTGTACCACTAAACTATATCTCCAGTCCCAGTTTCTTTGTCTTCTCCATTTTTGCCCCTAAATTCTTTTGTTGATGTAAAAAGGATATCATGCATCTCCATCCCAGTTTTTATCTCAAACTAAATAAGCCAAGTACATTTATCTTAGGTGAAGTAAATATATGTTTAATTTGTATGTTTGTATCATACTTTTGAAGAATTAGCTCACAGATTTTTAAAGTTTTTGTACACTGTTTTAAGTGTTTGTAAAAAACCCCAGGAATTGAGAGGATACCTCAGTGATAGACTTTGTGCCTTGTTGTGTGTTTGATCCCCAGTGTTATAAAAAATAAAGAACAGACAGAAGAAAGTTGGGGGGAGAGAAACAGATAGAAAAAAAGAGGAGAGGGAGAGAGAGAAAGAGAGGTGACAAAAAGAAAGAATCCTTGGAACATTAAAGACTAATTTTTTTATGAAATCGTTTGATTATATATTTTACTGGTAATTATAGATTTTATACCTCCCCTCAATATTATGCCTCATGCAATTACTTTTATTTTGTGTTGTAGTACATTAAAGTGTATATGATTTAACAATAAAATGCTTTGCACTCATATCTCTGTGTATGTGGTATTCACTAAACATATAACATTGAACCCCAATTGCATGTTAAATATTTTCCAAACTTTGGAATAGAATGACAAATAAAAGAACAAAATAATCTCTGCCTTAATGAGCTTCAGTTGTGGTGTTCTTGAAGTTCTCAAATTTTACAGACACTTGCATAGATGATGAGAATATTTTATTTGCATAATTTCAAGTGAAATTTGCCTATCTGAACAGTCTTGTTGTCTTAGTATTTGAAAGGTGTTGATCATAAATGTGAATAGTTTTAATCATTGTGTAGACATGGTATTTAATAACTTGTCTCTACCTGGTAATAAGTGATACCTTTATCTCATGTCTAGTATTTGTGAATAACATGGGTAAAAAACATTTGTAAGTGGTCAATATGCAGTATTCCACTGACTTACACATCATATACCATTTTAATATGCTTATCACACATGATAAGTAGATGACATCGGGATACATGGATACATAGCCAGATTCCACAAACCACACAGCACATGGACATGTGCACAACTGTGTGTGCATGTTTGTTCTACTAGCTGATTATATAGGTGCAGACAAATCAAAACAAAGCAGCAAAATTGGTACAGAACTTCAAAGTAGGATACTAGGAAAACAACAATAGCCACCATAATATGTCTTGTTATCTTCACAATAGTTGTCCATTCTGTCAGGTATTGCAAAATCAAACCAAAAACAAAACAGAATAAAACCAATCACAATAGAATATTGAATAAAGCGAAAGAATTAATCAGAACAAAACAAAACAGTGAGAACAATATTGGATTTCTAAGACAAGATATAAGGAAATCCCCCATGTTTGCTATATTGTATACTGTCACCCTCCCAAGAAATGGTCCGACCACTGACCCCAGGCCTGCAAAATCAAACAAAAAATATAAGTGTTTAGTTGCTTTATGTACCTTAGTTTCTATCAACTCAGCCTGTCTTCTAAACCAGCAGTTTTTTTACTGGGGCAGCAGGGTGTTGGGGTGGGGAGGTGTTTGATTTTGATTCTCAGCCCATGTGCCAGTAGGCTCACAGGAGGTGCTGTCTGACTTTTCTCTCCTGGAGCCTGCACGGCTTGCAAGGCTTACCAGAAAGGCTGGTCAGTTGGCTTCTTGTTGGTTCTCCCAGTCCCAGCATGGCTGATTCTCAGGAGCCGCTGGATTTTCTCTGCCAATTCCATTTTATTGGGCAGATATGTGATGAAAAAGATGAATGCAATACAAATATTTCAAGAAACTTGTCAGGTTTTTTTTTCTCTTTCTTTCTCTTTTTCTTTCTTCTTTTATTTTTTTGAAGCCTCAAGGGGAAGGATGAGAACTGCAGCTAAGAGAGGATTATGGGGATCAACACAGGAAAAACCAGGTAGCTCATGCTGACACCATAGTGCTCTCATTTAAATAACCACGTGAAAGAGAAATTAGAGAACTCAATTAGAGTGGCAGTTTACAGTTTTGAAAAATATTTTTCACATTTAGATTTTTAATTAGCAACAGTGTTCTGTTCCTTAAAAGCCTAACAAAATAATAGAATAATGCAACTCCCCCAAATTATAAGCTATTTGGAGATAAATGTGATAACTCTTTAAAGAAAAGATACATTTTTCTAATGCAAAAGATAAAGCATTAGTTAGTAAATTCAATACATCAGCAAATATTCTAGTTTATTTCAAAATATCTTAGAGTTAATTGGTAATTTATTCTTTAATAGTCATAACTTTTTTTTTTTTTTGTGGCACTGGGGATCGAACTCAGCCTCGCACCTGCCAGACAGGTGCTTAAGCTGCTGAGTCAAACTCCCGGTACTGGTTTTTTTTGAGGCAGGGTCGCACTATGTAGCTCAGGCTGGCCTTGTGCTCACGTTGTGGCCCAAGCCGGCCTCGAACTCACAACGCTCCGCCTACCTCAGTCTCCCAAGTGCTGGGATTAAAGGCGTGCGCCACCACTCCCGGCTAGTCATAACGTTTTTGTGTTAGCCCAAACTTGCATGTGCATCTGCTAAGCAGTATTTTTCACAAGTAAAGATTATCAATAATTTGAAAACAGTCAGAACAAGAATTGGCTTAGGTTTTGAGTAACACCCTGAGAAGCATTCTCAGTATAAATGTTTTAGATTATAAAATAGTCACAAAACTATTAGAAGTTGCCAACAGAAGTTACCAACAGAAATGCAGGGCCAAAGGACACTTTGCTATAATTGTTAGGTTTTTAACACTATGTGATACTGTCATAATTGTTTTAATGGAAATATATATAGTTTGGAGCATATACCTTCATTTTTTAATCAGTACATGTTTATACTACATAATGATTATATTATTTTGGGAAGTTGGTAAATATACATGACACATCTTAATTCTTTTTATCATCCCTTCCTCCCCTCTTTTCTGTAACCTCTATCTCTTGGTTCTCTTTTCATTTGCAAAAGATCAATCCCTTGTTTCCTTTTTACTCTTTTTAGTGTGAACTATTATCAATACATAGCATTTATACAGAAAAGTGCACTACTGTGTTAACTTCCTTGGCCTCAGCACTGTCCAGGAGATTCAAAAAGCACATTTTTATATTTGACAGTGGGTTGTGGAGGTATAGGATTAGAATTTAGCCCTTTCCTGCCTGACACTGTTTCCTTGTTCTGCTT
>RJWM01025444.1:0-29281 GCA_004363535.1 Dasyprocta punctata | reverse complement strand
CCACTGAGTCAAACTTCCGGCCATAAGGAGTAGAATTATTAAATCTGATAAGTTTGCTTATCTTTTTAAAAAGCTGACAAACTTTTCCAAAGTGTCTGTTCAGGCAGGTTCTATTGCCATGTCTCTATTTCATTGATAGGGATGTTGATAGGGACAAAGTCATAAAGTCTGTGAGTGGTGGAGGTTTTTTTTTTGTACCTGGGATCGAATTCATGACCTCATGCTTGCCAGGCAGGTACTTCTACCACTGAGCTAAATCCTCGGCCTTTTGGAGGTGGGAATTTAACTTTTGCAATTCCGAACCCAATTAGGAGGACTCAACAGTAAACTTTGGCAACTACTTCCTTTGTTTGGAATTGTCTCGGCTTCCAAGAGTAACACTTGTCTGTTTTCCTCTACCTGATCTTGGCTTCAGAAATGTTAGAGAATGTGTCATTTGGGTTCTGTCCATAGAGTTTCTGCCTGTAGGAATTTCTCTGAGTTTTTTTTCTTTTGCTTTGCTTCTAAGGTCAATTCCTAAACAAATGCAAGGACCCTCTAGTATTTTTATTTTTAAGGTTCTTCCATGAGAAAAATTAACAAGCCTAGCAAGTATTTTCAACTGGGATTTGCAGACTCTCCAGTGATCAAATCTTCTTTCTTGGTCTGAGAAACAATCTCTTAGGACAAAATAACACTGTAGCAACTGATTTATTCTATGTGCCTGGTGGATTTCTTTTTCACACAGCAGCTGGTAGCTGGCAGTACTATGCCAATGACAACATGGCGGATGACTGTCAGGAGCTTATGAGCCAATTGCTCAAAAGACCCTTTGCCTTTGGCTGCTGATTGTTTTCTTCTGATTTTAAAGGTCGCCAGGCCTTTCTGTTTTCAAGATTTCATGCAATTAGCATGCTCTGTGTTCTTCCTTTGCTGAAGATTTCAAAAGAATGAGACAACGCTGCTTTCTGCATTCTGAACAAACCAGTAAGAAGATGCATTTTCAGGCTTGTAGGTTAACAGGCACAGGACTGATGGATGATATGCAGGGGAACTGTTCTTAGAGACAGCATTCCTCTCAGAGAAGACTCCATCATAGTTAAGGGTATAGTGAGGCTCTCTTGGGGCCTGTGAATCATGATAGTATAGTTGTAGGGTCTGAGTGTTTTCTATGGGTCATTGCTCTGGGAGTCTAACTTGTCACACATCATATAGGCAAGGCAGAGGCACAGGCGTGATTCTAACTTGGAGACCTTCCCATATGATGTTGAAATCATCAGTATGCTCCACCATACTGTAAACTTCAGCAGGGGGATCTCGCTCTCTCTCTCTTTCTGTCTCTGTCACTGTCTCTGTCTCTGTCTCTCTCTGAGTGCACGTGAGCCTCTGTGTGAGTGTGTGTGTGCGTGTGTGTGTGTGTGTGTGTGTGTTTAAGCTCTGGTATAGAGTTGAGTTAATCATTCCCTTTAATTTATAGCTCACTATATGATACATACTTGTCCACACCCTTTTTAAACCTTATTTTTCTCCTTACTCCTTGACCTCCCTCTCATTCGTGTTGTTAACAACAGCACTCCTACCGCTTGGCACTTACAGCCGGGCATTGTTTAAGCACCTTACGTTAACTCAGTTAATCCTTACAACAGCCCCATAGAGTCGTTCCTATCCCAGGCCCTCATTTTTCAGACACAGAAACTTATTTTTAAAGAGGTTTTGAGATTTTCCCAGGGTGACAGAGCAAGTTGGTGGCAGAGCCAGGACTGAACTCAAGTGGTTTAGCTCTAGAAGCCCCCTTTTGTCTTCTCTGTTACATTAGGACACAAATGCCATTATGTGTGTTTCCTATACTCAAGATCTGCTGTGATCCATGGTGAGTGGACATGCGTACCACTTCCTAAAATGCATAGTACTTCATGTGTGAGGGATTTTCATAAACGTAGTGGCCTTGTTCTGCTCCTCTTATTTTTCTCTCAACACTCTCCACGTTGCCACCTTTGGTTCACAGTTTCTGACTACAATACAGTACTTTATCCTGGCCCACATCACACCTTATCAACCTGTTCTCATTTGAGGTGGCTTCAACTTGCTACATCCACAAACAATGACACCGAGAATTTCTTATCTATGCACCTTCATGAACTTGTGATGAAATTTCTCGTGGTAATGTACCCAGGAACAGATCTCTGATCTCAAAGAGTGTGTGAATGTTTGATTAGGTGCTGGTAAGCTACTATCTAGAATGATAGTACCATCTGACATTCCTGCCAGTAGCACTTTTCTCCACTTTCTCCCCAGTACTTGGTAACTTCTCAGTGTTCTCAGGAATGTAAAATGGTACAGTAGTTTCTCTTACCCACAGGGTATATGTTCCAGGACCCCGCAGGGGGCACCTGAAACTGCACACAGAACTGGACTTAAGTATACTATACTTTTTTCTATACCCATGTACCTAGGATAAAGTTTAATTTACAAATTAGACACAATAAGATATTAACAGCAATGACTAAGGACAAAATGGAAAATTATAATATATCACAATAAAAGTATCTGAACGTGGTTTCTCTTTCTTTCAAAATATATTGTTGTATTGTACCCAGCCTTCTAGGATGTGGGGTTACTGAAATGGTGGAAAGTAAAGCCTCTGTGATAGGTGAAAGTGAGCAATTCAATGCTGTCATTGCTTTAATACCCGTTCTTCAGTTTGCTGGCCAGTTGGGCTTCCTCTGCCTGTTCATATTGTGTGTGTGTGTGCACAGTGTGTGCACATGTGCACCAGCACTCCTCGAAGGTTCTAGCCAGTGGTCCCTCGTAGCTGTTAGACGTTGTCATTGTTCCAGCCTGGCTGTCCCCTGTGCCTTTCACTGAACAGAAATCCCATAACCTTAGCCTTATCATGTGAGCTTTGGGAATCTTGTTTAATAACCTACTATCTGCCTTTATTCTTTCTCCAGTTAGTTTTAAAACTTTATTCTCTACATTTAGATCTTTTCTCCATGTAAGTTTACCTTCATAAAAATAAAAGGATGGGATCCAACTCTTTCACTCTTCAGAGAGCCTTATGCCCAGTTATCATTTGATGATCTCTCTGTTACTCACTTAAACACAGCTCATTTTTACTATCTTTGTTTTGTTTTTATTTTTGCTTTCTCTTGAGACAGGATCAAGTTATACGGTCCAGGCTGGCCTTGAAACTTGGAATCTTCTTGGTTCAGCCTCCTAAGTGGCCATCATCCTTAGTCACTTTAATTGTATCTTAAGTTCCTGTGGTAAATGAGTTCGTTTGTACAATTATTTGTCTGTTGTCTTAGTTTATAACAGCATGTTTTAACATCTGGTAGAGATATTTCTATTCAAAAACTCATATTTTTATATTTAATTCTTAGGGTAGGTTTTAGGTTGTTGGGTTTAATCAAAATATAAATATTTCTGGAAAGATCTAGTACATTTATTTATTTTTTTGTGGCACTGGGGATCGAGCTCACAACCTCGCACCTGCCTGACAGGCACGTAAGCCACTGAGCCAAACTCCCGGCCCTGGTTTTTTTGAGGCAGGGTCGCACCGTGTAGCTCAGGCCGGCCTTATGCTCGCGTTGTAGCCCAAGCCTCGAACTCACAACGCTCTGCCTATCTCAGCCTTCCGAGTGCTGGGATTAAAGTCATGCGCCACCACGCCCGGCCGAGATCTAGTACATTTATTGATAAGTAAATCTGTGCTTCTTTAAGACTATCATTTGCCTTTATCTCCTCTATCTGTGAAATACTGTCTCTGTATCTGATGTCTCACACATGCAGTTGCTCAATAAATATTATTAGGACTTTACTATTGTTATGATCTCTTTTCAGTGATAAAATAGGAAATGGTGACAATGGAGGTCTGAAAAGTCATCTCTTCTTTTGAAGTAGAAAAGCTGAAAAGGAGGAAAGCAGAGACCAGAGTTGCAATATTCGGGGAAAAATGTGGCATTAGTTTTAATTCTTATCTTATTTCACGGAGAGTAGCAATTCTTCATTCAACATAGCTCCTGCATAGCACTTTAGAGAGTTCACACATGGGCCAGTTACAGGGTTCTCAGTGATTCAGAAGGGAAATACAAAAATTTTTACAGGGAAAATTTTACAGAGAGGAAAAATGCCAGTGAATTTATACAATTGAATCATGGTTTGTTTAATATTGAGTTGCAAATACTTCTGCAGAAAGGGTTTGTGAGATAGGCACACACCTGTAATCCCAGCACTCGGAAGGCTGAGGCAGGAGGATCGCTGTGAGTTTGAGGCCAGCCTGGGCTACAAAGTGAATTCAAGGCAGCCTGAACTGCATAGCGAAACACTATCTTGAAAACACACACACACACACACACACACACACACACACACACACACAAAAGAAAAGAAAAGAAAAGAAAAGAAAAGAAAAGAAAAGAAAAGAAAAGAAAAGAAAAGAAAAGAAAAGAAAAAAGAAAGGAGTTTGTTCTACAGGAATGAGCACATCGCCATCTAGTGGTCATAAATTCAAACACTAATATTGGCTCTTGAGTCCTGAGTAACAGGACTCTTAGGGCTATGTGCTAACCACTGTTCTAAGAATTTTGCACATTATAGCAATCACCCTGTAAAACATAGGTTAGTATGACTGTTAATTTAAAAATGAAGAAACTGAGGTTTAACTGAGCTAAACAACTCGCCAAGGTCACACAGCTATGCTGCATTGAAATCTGTAGTGTGTGGCTCTAGAATGAGGATGTGGAAGGTTTCTGCTACTGTGCCTGCAAGGGAGCGCGATGTGCCCGCCTGAAGGGAGGGTGGTGTGCACTGTTGCAGCTCATATTCAGAGCCATCAGGTCCCTAGTGTGAATTCTGTCAGGGCAGGACTAATTGTACCGCGGAAATGGCAAAACTGCACACATTTCGCAGTCTCAAACTAAAGCAGGCTGGGATTGTAAGGGATCACAAGGCTAATGAACACCCTCCCAGTGGATGGTGGTTTGAAGAACAGAGTGCAGGACAGATGTGCTGAGAGATACAGAGCTATTTCTTCAGGGACTTGATGGAAAGAATGGAGAAGAGAGGAAGGCTCTTTGATGGTTTTACACTTTTCGTGAAGCCTACTCATGTTTCCTGCAATGGCTGCGTGGGCTTCCATGAGACCCTCAGGATCATTTTATTAATTTCCCATTTTTCTTTTGTTGCTTTCAGTTGATTTCTATTTTTTTCCCCCAAATGATCTTTCTTTCTTTCTTTCTTTCTTTTTTTTTTTTTTTTTTCGAGATAGTGTCTCACTATGCAGTTCAGGCCGGCCTTGAACTCACTTTGTAGCCCTGGCTGGCCTCAAACTCATAAAAATCTTTCTGCCTCAGTCTCCTGAGTGCTGGGATTACAGGTGTAAGCCACCATGCCAGGCCCAAATGATCCATATTTAAGACATCATTAAAGCTGAATTAGCAGAAGTAAGTTGCTATATCTTGGCCAGAGGAAAGGTATATATTTTGGTATATTTCAGATAGTGTATGTTTTAAAGACGTATCTTGGAATTAAATAGGAGCTGTTATGAAGCTAAAAATTTAGCTGAAATCAAAGGAACCCAGAAAATATTTTGAGCTATAGCTATTAGAAATAGTAGAAACATACAATAGCTTTTCTAAAAAACGTCTTCCATGGTCAGTGCTGACAAAATATTGAGAAGTATTAACATTGAGGAGTGGATATGCAGGAACTATATAGTATTTCTTCTACTTTTGTGCATGTTTGAAATTCTCCAAAATTCAAGTAAAAAGGACCAATCATCAAGTTCCTTGGATGATTATATTTAGTAGAGTATATGCAATACAGCACCAAGAGCCATGAGAAAAAGTTAGACATGAGATGCATTATAGAGGGCTTTGCATGCCTGAGGGATAGTCTAAGGGTAATGGGAAGTCGTTAGAAGATTTTAAGCAGGCAGTATTTGAGTGAGCTTGTGACTGTGTGCAAAAGTGTGAAGGTATGAGTGTGTGTGAGTGTGAAGCTCAGGTGTATGCGAATGTACATGAGTCCTGTTCATGAAGGAATGGAACCAGAGTGGGTATCAAGGTCATACTTTAACTTCGAATGTAGCTTAGTCATCTGAGTAGTGCTGGGGTGGCTGACTGTACCAATTTGTCCAGGGCAGAGGGGTCTTCTTCAATGTGGAGATTTCAGTTTTAAAATCTGAGTGGTTGATCACCTTGGTGACTGTAATGGGTAAAGGGTACAGATTGACTCCTGTGTTTGAAAGTACTTGATGGATAAGAAAATAGAAGAAAACCAGACAGTTGAACAGGTAGGAAGTCAAGGATGAAGAGATTATTAATAGAGGGGATTGCTCAGTGTGACTCCTCCACAGAGAATCAGAGATGGTGGATACTCAGGTCACCTAGTTTGACTTTTAAAATAACTTCCACGCAGATCAGAACTTATCAGACATTTTTAGTTACTTAACTTTGAAAGCAAAAAAATCAAAACAAAAATTTAGCTTTAGGTTATGATTAATATGAGCAATGCCCCAAATAGAAATTAAATCCATATTTTTGGGTATTAAAACACAGTCATAAGAATTGCTTAAATAACTCATGAGAGGTAAAACACAAAGGCAAAGGCATTCTAATTGTTTAAAATTTTGATGTTACAGAATTTAAAACAGTTTCCTACAGTGTTTGGAGATATTTAGCTTTTATGGTATTATAAGGTCAGACAAATCTTGGTCAAAACATAAAATACAAGCATATAGCTAACAATATACTCCAAAGCAAGCAATTTTGGCCTACTTGCTTGTATCGGTCAGGGCTTACTAGAGAAGCAGACTTAATGCAAGATTTGCAAATGTATTAGGATTTACAAGATTGGCTTACAATGGCTGCCTGCAGGGTCAGGCGTGGAAGAGGGCAAAAGGGCTGCCTGCACGCTGGAGATCGGAAGGATCCAGGGGCGCTCACCGCAGGGTCCGGTGTGAGTCCCTATCAGGAGGCTGAAGGGCCTGCGCTGAAAGGCTGATGGGTTTGTGCTGGAAGACTGAAGGTCGGTGCTGGAGATGAAAAGCCTGTGCTGAAAGCCAGGAGACCACTTCCAGGGTGAAGGTGAAGCCTGGAGTCCTCTGAGGAAACTGAAGTGAGCCTTCCTTCTCTGTTTCCGTTTTATACCATTCAGGTGCAAGCCTACCCAGGATAGGTCTTCTGTCTTCAGTGAATCCCCTCAGCCACACCTGGACCTATGCTGGTCTAATTTAGTTGCAATTTCTTATTTATTTATTTTTTTAAATTTTATTTTAAAGATAGTAAAATCCAACAAAACAAAACAGAACAAAGCCAATCAAAACAAAGCAGTAGAGTTGGTACAGAACTTCAAAGCAGGATACTAGGAAAACAATAGCTACTATGTCTTGTTATCTTCACAATAGTTGACCATTCCATCAGGTATAGCAAAACCAAACCCAAAACAAAACAGAATAAAACCAATCAAAACAGGATATTGAATAAAACAAAACAGTGAGAACAATATTGGGCCTCAAAGACAAGACAGAAGGGAATCCCCCGTATTTGCTGCATTGCACACTGACATCCTCCCAAGAGATGCTCAGACTGCAGGCTCCAGGCCTGCAAAATCAACCAAACAATACAAGCATTTAGTTGCTTTATGTACCTTAGTTGTTATCAACAGAGCCGGTCCTCCGAACCAGCAGGTTGCTTACGGGGCGGGGCTGGGGGGAGGGTTGCGTGTGTTGATTCTCAGCCCACATGCCAGTAGGCTTATGGGAGGCGCTGACTTTGCTCTTCCTGGAACCTGTTGCGCTGCTTACCAGGAAGGCAGGCTAAGTTGGCTTCTGGTTGGATCCTCCCCGAACCAGCATGGCAGGTTCTCGGGAGGCGCTGATTTTTCTTTGATATGTTTTTCACTTAAATTGACACACGCAGTTAACTTTCACATTGCTCATCTTGCTAATCTGAATTAAAGCGTTAATTCACCTTCATATTTGCTACTCTGCAGCATGAGTTAGGTCCTGGGCTAAGGCTGTGGGAAATAAAAGGGTGATGTAGACAGTCTTCCAAGGAAACAATATTTTTCCTTCCGGCAGAGGCTGTCTGAGGAGCTTGGAGAGCAGATCTCTGGCAGTGTTTTATCTTATGTCTGCAAGTTGAGTGTATTCATAAAGGTTGTTTGGGTACTTATTTGTTGGAAGACTGCCCTGTGTTCTTAAAGACACTTCTATCAGAGACCCATGAAGTCACATGGTGTTTGCTTTCTTGAATCTAAATAACTTTGTTGCATGCTTACTTTTCACTCCATCAATCTCCACATGGTCAACAGGGCAGAGAAGTGCTCCTCCTGCTCTGTCTCTGGTGTCACTGTCTGTTAGAACTGCTCAGTGGAGTGGCAATCCTGACAGGTTCACGACCTGCACAGGGACTGAGGTTAGAAGTGCAGCAATGGCCCTGCTTATCTCCAACCTCAGCACAAACTATGGAACCCCCCACACCCGTAGAATCCTCCTGGCAGATACTCTCTTGTTCCTGGGGCGCCGAATTATGGTTATAGGGAAAATTTGGAGGGAGGCTGCCAATCCCTGTCCAAATAAGACCTCCATGTGACTAGTCTGACTTTTTCAGGGCATTTTCTGGGCCTTTGAATGCAAAGATAGTAAACTTTTTGCCGCATTTCTGAGTGGAGTGTGAGCATTGGGCACTGTCACACTGGCACATAACATGAGCGATAAGGCCAGCAGGGTTCTTGGTCTTTCCCAAGAGTTACATCGACCCCTGCTGCCTTCTGAATGTCTGTATTGTTCTTAGTTCCAGCTGCAAACAGGGCCTCAAGCTGGAATTTGCCTCCTCTCATTCATTTGAGTAACATGCAGGGTCATTTGCAGTCTCTGAAGGCTCTAGGCAGGGATGCAAAGGCCAGCTCCCTCCAGGGAGGGCTGGATGTAATGGGACCCCTTTCTGTTTTGCATCCTGTGTTTTGATGAGACTCTCTGCAGATGCCCAATGGAAATTTTTTTCTCTCAGTCCCGGTCTCTTCTGCAAGATGAAGAAACAAGGAATCTGCTTTGAGTTTTCTCCTCTCTGGTGAAGGAACTAAAAGAGGGAGACCAGATTTAAAACAAAAAATGTTTGGAAGTTGGAAGGTTTTTTTGTTTGTTTTGTTTTGTTTTGAGGTTTTTTATTTTTGAGACTGGGAATCGAACTCAGGCCCTTGTGCTTCCCAGGCAGGTGCTGTGCCACTGAGCTATACTCCCAGCCTGGAGGTAGAAGTTTTAATCATGAACATTTGAGTTTTAAGATACATCCTTGACTTGACAATACACAATGTCCATTATCATTGAACCAGTTTTTCCTTCCTAGACTATGTACTCGTGGAGGGCAAAAAATTTGTTGGCTTAGTCTTTGAGTTAAAAAGTACAGTTTTGGAATGTATTTACATGCACTCATCTTTTTATGGTGGTTTATAATTTATTATCCACTTATTTATTGTTTCCTTTAAACTTCACAGCCACCCTGTGAAGTGGATGTTATGATTGTCTCTGTTTTGCAGGAGGGGAAATTGAGGTTCAGAGAGGTTTAGTGATTTTCCCAAGATTACGGAAGTGAGGATTCAAATCTTTTTTGTTACCAAATTGTAGTTTTTTTCCCCAGTGATCACACTGACTCTGAACATTTCACATCATCATACAGCAAACCAGCTTGTTAGTCATCTAAAATGAACACAGAATCATAAACATAACCATGCTGGGTGGGACTCAAAAAGGGAACCACGACTTTGGCAGAGATGATTACAGACACCATGATTTCAAAGTGGCAGCTATGATCTTCCTATGTGCCCAAGATTTGCTGTTGTTTTTGTACCGGGGATCGAACTCACAACCTTGCACTTGCAAGGCAGGTGCTTAGGCCACTGAGCTAAATCCCCCTCAGTGACCAAGACCCCTGCGGGGAACTTTTTACCACTTTGTACTCGTGCTTATTGGATGAGGGGCTATGGTGATCTTTAGTAGGTGTTACATTTTGTTTGCTTTTACAGCAAACTAAAAGATTGTATTTTCAAGATTGCAAAAGTTGGAGAAAACCTGGAGAAATTGAAAGTGGCAAAATATTGAGAAAGTTGAAATGTTAAAATCACAGCAAAAGTTGTTACGATGTCTACCGATGGTTCATAGTGAAATGTAAGTAGAGACAGTCTGTAATCAGCAGCTTGGGGGCAAGCTTAGGCTACTCTACTCTCTCTACTCTCTCTCTCTCTCTCTCTCTCTCTCTCTCTCTCTCTCATAGCCCAGGAATTTAGAGTGTTTCTTTTACATTCTTAAGTGATTGAAAAAAAATTCAGAGAAGAGTAATGATATCACATTAAAATTTTAGTGCCCATAATAAAATTTTCTTGAAGCAGAGCCATGACCTTTCATGTATGCATTGTCTCTGGTGACTTTTGTGCTGCAAAAGAAGAGGTGAATACTTGTGACAGGGACCTTTTGTCTCCTGCAAAAGAATATTGACTGGCTGGCCCTTGGCAGAAAAACTTGCTGATCTCTAAAGTAGTGTTTTGGTGAAAGCAGTAGTTAAAGCAGGATGTGTGCTGTTTGTCTTTCTGACATTGCCTGGTGGGGGTGCAGGGCTGAAGGCTACAGGGTGTCTTTTCTTTCTCTTTCTGCCTCCACTCAGGTAGATGAAGTGCTGCTGATGCTGTGTCCAGGTTCTGCCAGCAAGTCTACCAACTATAAAAACTCAGCCTGCTATGTGCAGCTGGCCTAGTTTAGGTGGGCTCTGGGCTTTCCACAAGTGGCCATGGTTCAAACATCCTCAGTTTAGATACCCAGTCTCCCAACCTCCGAGTCTCACTTTGCTTCTCTTTAGAATTGGAGGGCCAACATTCATCGACAGCTTAGTCTGGACCACATACAGTGTAGCCAACAGTAGTTCACTCATCTCGTAGAATGAAATTATCCTAGAGGTAGATGTTGTGATTATGATAATGATTCCCATTTCACAGATGTAGAGAGATGCAATAACCGGCTCATGTTCCATCCCAGTAAATAGCACAGCCAGGACTCACATTGTTTCTTGACTCCAGAGACGGCATGGGAGTGGGGGGGGGTGGGAGGGTGCGGGCACTTCCCTGAAGAGCCCAGGAGGTTTTCTCACTCCCCTTCTACTCTGGCAGTGTTCCCTGGACCCCTGCTCACTGCCCAGCTATTCTCAAACCCAGGGCTTCTTGTTCTTTCCTCTTTTTTTTTTCTCTAATGAACTGAGAGATGACACATACATAAGATGCTTTATTTAAAAAATGAAAATCAAATGAGAGATAAGCTAGAACATTAAAAAGAACTCTATCCCAAGGACACTGGTTGACAGTTGAGCATTGGGGAACAATGTCCTGCTCCAAGCTGGAAATGTCCCACCTAGAGGTGGGCATTGTGGTGACTCACTTCCTGTTTCACTGCATGAGACAGAATCCCCAAGGGTCTGGGCCACGTCTGTCTGTAGACAGTTTCTCCCCTGCTGAGACTGACTGAGACTGACTTCAACACCCCACACCTCATACCTTCCTGTTCAGGGTTTCTTCTGCTCTGACCCCTTACCCCACATCTTTTCTGCCTTTTGCCGTCATTTCCTGTCCAGACCTACCTTGCCTGGGCGACATCCCAGGCTCCAGGTTGTTTCTAACTTCTTTCATCCGTAGAAACATCTAGCAGTGTGAGGTGTCAGTGCTCTTCCCAGGGACACTTGAGGTGAGCATTTCTTGACATTTGTCTCCCTTGAATTAAGCATCTTTTCCTTGGCTTGGAGAGTGCACAGAGCTCCCATAGCCTTCAGATATTGAGGACTGAACTCCTCAGCCTTTCTGCCTTCCTCCTGCTCTTACAAACCAATCTTTCTGGATTCCCAAGAAATTTCCATTACTACCAGTTCTCCCCTAAATATTCTACTTCTTGCCAGAGAAGACAATGAAACTGAGTCAGATAGGAAACGTACCTCTCTCAGTGTCTATTTTGCTCTCTTTCTAAGATGGTTGTGATTCCTGCCTTGGTTTCCATTCTTCTCTCCCAGTGAAAGACTTGTCTCAGGCGGGTTGAGTTGAGCAGGTATGAAAGAAGAAGGCATACACTCTGTCTCTTCCAGACTGGAATCACTCAGCAGCCAAGGACTCCTTAGTTCTTCCATGTGGTTTAAAAACAAAAAAACCAAAACAAAACAAAACAAAACAAAACAACCCAGAATGACTGTGTGGGTAAAAACAGGCTTGTAACTTTCCCTGGGAAAGATGAGAATGGATTGTATCAGGTGGCTTCAACTGCGATATTAGGACAACAACAAACTAAGCTTTGCTTTTGGTTATAGACTTTAATCCAGAAGAATCCAACTTTTGTCTTAGGCTTTGGATTTTCTATCTAAAACTAATTAATTTGAAAACCCTGTACATTGGCCTCTTCTGGGTATTTAACTGAGCTTTATATAAAGAAAGAGAACTGAGAGAAGAAAGAGACTTGCAGAAAACTTTATTTGGTTGAAGGCAGGGTGACACAGAACATCAGTAAGGATGTCATTGTCCTAGAAGCTCTCCTCCGTCCTTTGCTTGATTCCTCAAGCTCCTGCGAATGATGGGATGATTATTTCTCCATAATAAATTTGAAGAAGGATTATACATTTTGTTGTTTTGGCATGGTCCGTATGCAAGTAATGGCAACTTCAAGTACATTTTTTAGTTTTCTGTGTGATACATTAGAGTGTACTTAGTGAGTGTGGCTCTCTGCTTATTGACATTTATTATTTAGAAAAATTATACACTTCTGTATTCTTTAGGAATTAGAATAACACTTTAAAAATCTAGTTTGCCTTACTGCAACAACTCTGCTGATCTTAAACAGTCACATAAATAAGGCATCACTCAACCAAACTACCAAGGCTATGTGTTTTCATAAATATTTTACTTTCAGTTCAATAAATCCTAACCTAGAGTTTGAACTATAAAAAATATAGGTGAATGTGTATGTGAGAGTGTGTATGTGCATGCACATATGTGTGTGTGTTTGAGATTTATTAATGTAAAGAACTCTGAAATATAGTATTGTCTTGGTTCACAAACAGAAGGGTTTGGCAAAATTCTGCTTCTGTTTGTGAACGCCACATTGGATGATGAACACGACTGTGGCCACCTTCCCCAGACCATCTTCCCCAGAATCAAGGAGTGAATTAAGCTCCTGAGATATCACCGTATATGCTTGTGAGCCCAGAAACACAGGATTAAGTCTTTGCTACCAATCTTGTACTTTCATTTGAGGGCTACTCACGCTTGTGATGAACAGCAGCATTCTTTTTACACTTGCCTGAAGAATTACAATCCTAAAAGTTCGTATTAAAAAAAAAAAACAGCATTTCTAATTGTCCAATTGCAAGGTGTCTCAAGGAGGAGGTGTGTCTTATTTTGTGAACTACCCTTTGTGACAATGCTAACAATGCCTTTCTGACAAGGAATGTTTTCTTTCTCAAACAACCACTCCCAGGTGACCCGTGCTGGCCATTCTTTAGTTTAAGTGACCCAAAACTGGTAAAGCTGGAGGCACAGATGCTGATTGCTTTGCCACAGACTCAAGTGCCAAGCAAAAATGATGCATCCTTGCTCTGGCCTCTTTATTTATTTATGTATTTATTTTTCTGGCCTCTTTCTGCTTTCTGTTCACTTCACTCTGTTTCCTTCATTCTTCTTTTTGTCTTTTCTCATTTTGTCCTCTCCCACTTGGAAAACAAAATATTCAAGATGGGAATTGGTGGTTCATTCCTGTAATTCCAGTACCCTGGGAAACTGAACCAGGAGAACAAGAAAAGCCTAACTTGGATAGCTTAGAGACCTAGCAAGATCCTTATCTCAATATTAAAAAATAAGAAAAAGAATGAGGTTGTAACCCTGTGCAAAAGCCCTGGGATCACTCCCAGCACTGAACAACAAAGAAAACAAATTAGACCAAACCAAGCGAAACCAAAACAGCAGTAGCGGCAACAACAAATTGTTTGACTGACCGTCTACAGCACTCCACTATTTCATCTTTGTTTCGAAATGACCTCCTACATTGTTGGTCTTTGTGCACTCTTACTTTCTCATCACTGTGTCTGGAAATTCCTGGAATCTGGATGCTACCCTCTCAGTCTCCCGTCAGTGCACATGGTCTCTGTCCACTTGGTCAGATACAAAGCTTTTCTTCAAGTTCCACTTTCCTTGGAATGTCTGCAGCACTTGATGATGCTGACAGCCTTTCTTTCTGGAATCCTTTTTGTTTGTAGACATTCTGGTTTTCTTTCTCCCTCCTGGACTGCATGCTATCTCTTTTTTTTTTTTTTTTTTTTGGCTTCGGGGATCGAACTCACAACCTCATGCCTACCAGGCAGGCGCTTAAGCTGCTGAGCCAAATCCCCAGCCCTAGTTTTTTGAGGCAGGGTCGCACTGTGTAGCTCAGGCTGGCCTTGCGCTCACGTTGTAGCCCAAGCTGGCCTCGAACTCACAATGCTCCGCCTGCCTCAGCCTCCTGAGTGCTGGGATTAAAGGCGTGCGCCACCACGCCGGGCTTTGCTATCCCTTCTTGAACCTTCTTTCCCCTAACGTGGATTATTTGGGTGTCTAGCTAGGGTAGATGGCCATCTTTTTTTTCACCCAGGCCAAGATAACCTTAAGAATTAAATGATGCCCAGTGAGACATTAAGTAAAGCTTGTCCCAGGAAAGTTGAGATCTGGTTACCTTTTCCTTAAGTCTCAGGGTAAAGGGAAAATGGGCAAGAGCCCAAGGAAGGATATGAATGAATCTGGATCAAGGAACTTTTCTAAGTCCATCTTCAAGTTTATTAGCTACTTTTGCTTAGAATCAGAACTAAAAAATTTGGCTTCACATTCATAAACTAATCCAGCCACCTGAGAAGAAACATCAGAGCAGGTTTGAGTGAAAACAAAACTGGCAAAGAGAGATTCAGGTCAGAAGGAAGTCGAATGGTTGGGCCAGATCTTGTGATATCCCCTGGCTTTCACTCAATGAATTTGTCCTCTAAGATAAAGCTGAACTCTGTGCTGATACCACTTCCAGGCTCTCCTCAGTCCAGGATTACACAAGATCAGTTGTGTTGAGTGGCTAGCTGGGTAGGCAGCAATGATAAGTCTGCAGAAAATACCCCAGGGACTGTATAAGTCAAAGATGTTGGACATGGCTATAAATAGAGCAAGTGCATTGGTAATGTAGAGAATTAGAAAGCAGCTAGTGGATTTGATGGCTCCCAAGTGAGCCTCCATGCTGGGATCTCTGGAGCCTGTGGCATTGCTTTTCATGTGTGTGGTGTGTCTCTTGAGGGAGATGATCAGCAGAGTGGCTGCTGTGATGAATAGGATCAGAGGAATAAGGATTCCCATGTAGTAGAAAAAACTCAGGTTGACCACATTGATCTCAGAGATGTACTTCTTCTCAGTGACGCTGGAGGAAGCAACAGGAAAGGAACTATTCACATGCGCATTGAAGGTGTCTATAAGGAAAAGAGAGCTCATGCTGAAGGAAACTAACAGCGACAGACTCACAAACCAAGGCATCAGCACTCTGATCTTCTTCTTCATCATCGAGAACAAAGACTGGGTAAAGTTGGCAATTTTAAAACAATAGAAGACATTGAGCCAGGTACCAAACCAGAGGTTGGAATAGTTCAGAAACAAAAGTGTGATTTGGAAGAATTGATTCAATGACTTTTGGTAATAAATGTCTTGGAAGAAGTGATGATAAGTCATTGTCACTATCAGCCAGATCTGCAGTGTAAGCCTGGAAGAGCTCAGCAGCAACATAAGGGCATCACCGGTGGGGAGCCTTTTGTTCTTGACCCACTCCGCCCCATAGACAGCAGTGATGAAGCCATTTCCAAAGATACCTGTTACGCTTTCTATGCCAAAGACCACTGACGAGAAGATGATTTTGAAAGCAGGATTGTTTTCATCAGTGACCTCTTGTTTCACTATCACCATTCTTCCTGAGTAACTTTCAGGTCTCCACCCCAGGAACTGGTGACTGCTGTGTGTTCCTTTGACCTCCACTCAACATTATTGTACCTTTCCCTTTAGTTAGTGGTTATTTCTAAGTTTTCTTCATTTGTTTGTTACATGACAAGTAAGAGGCTTGACATGCAAATAATGAGAGGATCTGGTTACTGTTCCGTCTCAATTTTTTCATAAAGGCCCATGTGTTTTGGGCTTTCAGAAGCTCATTGGTTAAAATTTGCAATGTATGCCAAACACCACATCTCCCTATCTTATTTCCTTCCAGATGATATTCCCCACTCCCACCCCAAACAGGGCAAGAATACCAAGCTAGGAATATTAGTGTCCTATATAGCCTTTTGGTCTCATAAGACTTGTGTTGTTAAATTATCATGAAATCTCATACTGTGCCTTTTATTTGCTTCCTCCTGCTTTTTTCCTTGTCTTTTTTCATTTGATATAGGCTTCTATTCCTATAGTTACTATGTATGTGAAAATAGAAATTCCCACAATTTCAGGAATGAACATCTTTTATTTAGAACCAAGTTTCTTTCATAAAGGCCAGCTAATGTAATATCCTCAAACACAGAAAAGCCAAAATTGGGTACGATTTGGATAAACTGAAGCCTAGAAAGTCAGTTTTCACTAGGTGTGGGTCTCTGATTAAAACTTACTAAACTCTACATAACGATTTGAGCCTAGAAGCAGGTAGACTTAGCCTGGGACGGCTTCACTGTGTTCTGAACATGATGTAGGAATTGGGAAATATGACAAAACATGGCAACTCAGAATTTAACTTCCTGCTTCTCAGTTCTAGTTGTAAACCAGTGTGAATTCTGCAGTACTTTAAAGATATATGGAGATGTTCAGTTTTCCTACCAAATCTACTAAATCAGAGCCTAGGAAAAGACTCAGGTGTGCTATGCTTTTAAAAGACTAAAAGATCCTGTCGCTTATAGCTAAGCTCAAAAACAAAAGCCTTAGCTAGAGTCTCATGGGCCACAGGCCACATTTGACCTGCAGTTGTGTCTTATCTTGCATTGTTTTATAATGGACAGTTTTAATTATATTTGGTCTGCATGTTGAATTGACTGAAGCTGGTTACTGGATGCTTATTTTGAAAGAAGACATACACTTTTCAGTTTGTTAATTGTGTATCCCAATTACTGAGACTTCCCTGACTCTCAAGCTCAGTACCAGCTTCCATTTGCTTCTGTGCTTGTCCTTCAGTATTATTTATAATACAAATGGAAAGATGATAAGATGGATTTCTCTACCTCCAAATTAATTTTATTCAAAATGCAGAAGTCAAAAACTTATGCAGTTGTATTGCACTAATAGGTGATGCTTGTATAAAGTAGCACTAGGCAAAGTAATGTACTGGAAAATTGAGAAAGTATTATCCAGAGAAATAAAAACTCACATCAGTTGTGCAAGAATGATTGGGCTGGGGATTTAGCTCAGTGGCATAAGTGCTTGCCTGGCAAGCGTGAGGACATGAGTTTGATCCCCGGTACCAAAAACAACAACAACAACAACGACGACGACAACAAATGATCATAGTAGCTTCATTCGTTATAGACAGGAACTGGAAACAAGAGCTGTTAAGTTCTGCACTTCCTGTAGGAGAATCTCTACCTTCTGTTACTTCTCCTAATGGAGGGGGAAGGTAGTACTTACCAGTAGCCATCACATGTTCTAAAGCACCAAGCTCATCTTTTTGCTTATTTCATCCTCACTCATATAAGTTTGAAATAAACAACATCTTCCCAAGTTTAATGCACAATATTGTCAATTTGCATTGTTGTAGTACCATTTCTGTTGGTTCTCACACGTTTTTCTCTGAATTAAAGAGGAGAGGGTACAAGGGGTTAGAAAACAGTTTCTGCCTGCAGCCTCATAAAGGCATGAGCAAGAGAAGCAGGGAGGGGAGCAGTTTGGAGATGGATGTGGAGGTGCTACCCAGGTCTGTCAGCCAGGCTGCCAGACTCAAGCCACTCGCAGCACCATATTTGTAGTGATGTGGATGAATTAACTTCTTTTTCTATGATGTCATTCTGGTTTGTGTCTGTATGCCGTCCCCCCAAAGTAATTAAGACAGATAAGTTCTCGTGTGGGGAGTTAGAAGGAAAGTGTAGTAGTTTGAATGCGTTCACCACAGTTTATGCATTGGATATCCAGTTATCAGTGCAAGAAGTGTTGAGAGTTGAGACCTTAAAGAGATGATTAGATTATGTGGGTTATGCTCTCATAAATGGATTAATTTTATTACCTCAAGAGTGAGTTTATTATAAAGGGAAGTTTGACATCCTCTTGCTCATTCTTGCACTTATGCTGTCTGCCATGGAATGATGGTGCAGAAAGTCCTTGCCAGATGATGGTTGTTTAACTTTGGATATAGATCTCTATTTTTGTAAATTATCCTATGTGTGGTATTCTGTTATAACAGCATAGAACAGACTAAGATAGGCAGACTTTAGGGCAGATCTTTTGGGAGAACAGAAGAACAAAGGTTTCAACTTCTTTTTTTTTTTTTTTTTGGTACCAGGGGTCTAACTCACAACCTCGTGCCTGCCAGGCAGGTGCTTACACCACTGAGCTAATTCTCCGGCCCACAGGTTTTAAATTTTAGGCTATTAGATTCAAAAGCTTTGGTCCAGGTATAGATTTGGAAGACTCTATGACCAGGGGGATAATTTTTCTCTCACGTCTCTCTTTATCACACCATACAGTCTAGAAAATGCTTTTGAAGGTGGAGAGAGGAGATGGAGGAGAAGATATGGAAGAGCAGGAGAAGAGGAGAGTCTCTAAAGGCCTCTGTCTTGGCCCACTCCTTGTGGCTACACCGGGGTGTCCAGGCAGACAGGCTGCAAGACAGGCCTCAAGTCTTCCAGTTGGGAATGCTGTTAGCATCTCATTGTACACACAGAAAGGGTTTGGAAATCCATAGAGGGAATTGGTGGATCCCACAGGGATTATGTGGGCGTGGTCATATCAAGGCAGCCCTGCAAGCTGGGTTCAGACAGGATGCAGACTCTTCAGATGAAGCAATAGAAGCCAATGTAAGGACGGGGGAATGGCCATGGGATCTACCCCATACCCCACCACCATGCCAACTGTCTCTGTGATCCCCAAGGAATATGGATTTCATCTGAGGGAAAAGAAATCCTGAGAGAATCTGGTGAGGACAGGGATGTCTGAGAAAACATGAAAGTATGATTAGTTTACAGAGCAGTGACAACTCATCAGAGGGGATAAATACAAGAAGGTTTTTTTTCCCCCAACCACTTTGCTCACATCTCTGCTGTTGAGTCTTCCTTTCCCATCCAACACTGTTATCTTGAGCAAGTTTCATCTTTTCTAGTCTTTTTTGCTTGTTAGTACTCAGCGCATGTGATTTCTTTTATATGAGTAATCCAAAGTATAAATGAAGAACAAGATAAAAATACATACTAGGAACCGGGCATGGTGGTGCACGCCTTTAATCCCAGCACTCGGGAGGCTGAGGTAGGCAGAGTGTTGTTAGTTTGAGGCCGGCTTGGCCTACAACGCAAGCGCAAGGCTGGCTGGAACTACATAGTGCAACCCTGCCTCAAGAAAAATAGGGCTGGGAGTTTGGCTGAGGCTCAGTGGCTTAAGCACCTGCTTGGCAGGCATGAGGTTGTGAGTTCAATCCCCAGTACCAACAAAAAAACACAAAAACTAGGAAGCAGAGATAGGTGTTTCTTACATGGGAAGAGCGTTAAGAGATGGAGGGGGAGGGAAAGGAAGAAAAGGGGATGAGAAAGAGAATTAAGATGTGTTATATACATCTTAATACCAGCTCCACACAAGGAATGTAAAAATTACACACAGCAAATGTGTACTAATAAAAAACAAACTCAGGATGGTTTAGTTTCATATTTGTTTAAATCTTACCTCTTCCTTCTTCTCTCTGGGCTGACCCTCCCCACCTGGTTGGACTTCCTGGGGACTGAATGAGCTCTGAAACTCATCTCTCTCTCAATCGTTAGCTATGCAGCAGAGAGGACAGGAGAATCTCTTTATTCCAGTGACTGCTGCTTGAAATGTGCTTCCGTGTCGTTGCTGCTGCTTCCCTGGCTAACACCATCTGGCTATCCCTGCCTTCTGGGGTGCTTGGCACTTGTGAGTTGGTTGTCTTGTTAAAGCGCCTATGAGAACTTGTGGGGGCTCTGCAACAGCTCTCTGCTCTGTGCCCGTAGACTCAGGAGCCCTCCCTTTTCTCCCTGCCCTAGATAATCTTTTTATGGGGAGAGTTGCTTTTGGAACTGTGGTTGGTTGCAGTAGGGCTGCACTGCAGCCTCAGAATGAATTTTATATGTAGACAGCTGGACTTGGTTACTGGCTGCTTTCTTTCAGAATGTCCTCTTCAACCCTGGCCGTATACTGCCATTGCCTAAATTACCTGAAGGGCTCTTGAAAAATTTCCATAGTCCCATCCCATCCTTACAAATTCAGAATAATTGCTTCTGGAAAAGCTAAACATTGGCATTGTCAAATCTTTTTATTTGTTTCGAAGGGTTAAGAGCCACTGCCCTGCTCTTCCTCAGCACAGCCTGCGGAGGTGGGAATCATCTCCGACTTGGCACCATGGCGGCCCTCAGACCCCTTGTGAAGCCCAAGATTGTCAAAAAGAGGACAAAGAAGTTCATCCGGCACCAATCAGACCGATATGTCAAAATTAAGCGCAACTGGTGGAAACCCAGAGGCATCGACAATAGGGTGCAGAGAAGGTTCAAGGGCCAGATCTTGATGCCCAACATAGGTTATGGAAGCAACAAAAAGGCAAAGCACATGCTGCCCAGTGGCTTCCGGAAGTTCCTGGTGCACAATGTTAAGGAGCTGGAGGTGCTGTTGATGTGCAACAAATCTTACTGTGTAGAGATTGCTCACAACGTCTCCTCCAAGAATCACAAGGCCGTCGTGGAAAGAGCAGCCCAGCTAGCTATCCGAGTCACCAACCCCAACGCCAGGCTGCGCAGCGAAGAAAACGAGTAGATGGCTCGTGTGCATGTTTATTTGTGCTTGAATAAAACCACAAAAACTGCCAAAAAAAAAAAAAACCCAAAAAAACCAGCCACTGCCCTTCAAAGTGATTTATCCATTTATATTATTATGTGAGATTTAGGCTTGATTCTGAGACAACAGGAGTAATGTCTGACAACATCCCAGTAGAAATGGCTGAATGACTTTTGGAGAAAATTTAAGAGGGTGTGTCCTTCTATCAGATGGAAGGAGACCAGACCAAGAAATTGAATATAGAAAATAATTACCACATTTTGCAATGCCAAATTTTTGGCTGGTGGAAGTCACACCCTTTGTGTAGTGTTAGAAAAGCAACATATTTCTTCAGCCCACATCTCTATGAAAAGTAAGAAAAAGAAGACAGGCTGAAAGGGTCATATGTTCCCCTTTGTAAACTGAAGAATTCTTATATATGAATTTAGCAAAAATATAATGAAAAAACACAACCACAATGTCATGAAACAAACCACTGTAAGAACAAAGACCAGAGACAAGGAAAAAAATATGAGATAGAAACCTACCAAGCGGAAAGGAGAATTGAAATGTCAACAATGTTTATCTTGATTGTGTATAAAATAAGTAATTAAGTATATAATTGAGAAATGTGCAGGCAGCAACCAATTCTTCACAGAAGGCAAGAAGTAAGAGTTTGTGTTGAATGTTGTAGATATTTTTTGTCTTGAAAAGATATAAGTAGAAGGTCAGGTGTTTAGCTCAGTGGCACAAGCGCCTGCTTGGCAGGCACGAGGTTGTGAGTTCGATCCCTGGTAGCAAAAAAAAAAAAAAAAAAAAAAAACCCCAAAACAAAAAAACCCCAAAAAATGCATTTACAAAGATAAAATGTAATTCAGAATACTGCTGCTCAATGTAATAGAAATATGGCTAAGAAATTGAACAAAAAATCATGTGAAAAAGTTATAAAATGGTGACATCTTGTATCACAGCTAATCAATATGCATACTTAGTAATCCTCAGATTTAATAGCCCTATTTATTCAAGGTGGGGTTGAGAATTTTTATGACTGAATGTGTTTTAGACAGGGGTCGCTGACAGACATGACACACGGTAGTAATTAAAAAAATTAATTTGTGTGAAAAGAGGAGGCTCTTGAACAATTTGAATGTGAAAGATTTGTGTACTTGTGTGACATTTCTCCTGGGCCAGATTGTGTTAATACTGGACTTGCAATAAAACCGGTTCTGTGTGGCAAGTTATGTAAGGACACAGGCTTTGCATGGACTCATTTGCATTATTCAGCAGTACTTGCTTTCTGCTAGAAGCTAAAAATGGGAGACATCATAGACATTTCATAGGGATCACCACTTGAACTGGAGAGCATTGCAGGCTGGAGGTCCGGGGGTTCAAAAATCAGACAGCACCACAGTCTGCTCACCATGCAGAGGGCTGTTGACTCAGTGCAGAATATAAAGGAGCGCTGTTGAACTGTTGAAAGAAAAGCACTCACATCGTCGGAAGCAAAAAAAATCCTTGCTTATGCTAAGCATCAAGATTGTTATCATGTAATTGGCCTTTTGGGTGAGCGCTTCTAATGTTTCCCTGCAAAAGCATTCACAAGGAGTCATAAATGTCATGAAGAAGCATATCTGTAATAACATCATTTCGTTCCCTTTTCTGTGTTAGCACAAGGTTTTTAGATATGCAATTGATGCCCTGAACCTGGTGATGAAAACTGCGATGCACTGAAAACTCATTTCCCTGAATGGCTTATCGATTTCATGTTTTGTGAGGTGACTGCCCATCATTCATTGAACTAGGAAGGATTCTTACCTTTTCTATGAGGGTTGATCTGTAAGGTGTGAGACAGGACTGAAAATTTAATACAGTGACATTTTAAGGGTGAGCTCCCACAAATGTGTCAGCAACTATGAAGATGCATGTTTCAAAGTATCTGCATTTTTGAATAGCTCTTTTCTATTACTAAGCGGAGTAGAACCAAGTATCAATCCCAGTTAATAAAGGCTGAATCCTGTGCTTATGAAACAGGCTGCGCGCAGGGTCCAACCCGACCGGGTCCCGCGATTCACCGCGATCCAAGAACAGGCGCGACCCTCACGGGAACGCCCGGCCAGCCTCGCAGGACACAGAGGTACGCAGCCCAGCCCAGAGCAGCCCGGGACCCCAGAGCTGCTCACCGGGGACTGTGCTTATGAAACAACGCAAAACAAATTTAACATATGTGAGTGCCAAAAAAGAAATGACAAATGTCTGGCTCTGAAATAAAAACACATTCTGAAAGAAAATGTTATGCATATAATATTTCTATTTTTATTTTTGAGTTAGTATATATAATCTTCATATATACACTGTGTGGCAGTTTTTTTTTTCCTTGTATCTGCCATGTTTGCCCAAAGATCTTTAAGTCCTTATTTTCTGCAGACCCTGAAGCTCTCAGTGACCCTTCAGAGCTGGTCTGCATCCTCACCAGGGAATCTTCCCACAGCTTTAAAGCTTAGTAAATAAACAGTTTTCACCACAAGATGGAGCTTATGAATTGCTCTCCGAAAACAGAGCAGTTCCTCAAAGCATCCGCTAGTGGGCAGTCTTATCTTTTGTCCTAAACAGAAGCCTTTTGGTGAAACTTTGAAAGCCTTTTGTATTCTGGGCAGTTGGTACGAGATGGCCAACCCACTCTTTAGGGAGAGCTGTGATTCTTTGTCCTCATGATCAAAGTTATGTATTTTAATCAGGTATCCTTTTTATTAACAGATTGACTGTACTTAGTTTTGAAAAATAATTTGCAAACAGAAGTCATATTCTTTGGTCTAGTTTTGGGTAATGACAGAGCCTATTGCTAAAGAATTCAAGTATTGGGCTGGGGGTTTGGCTTAGTAGCACAAGCGCCTGCCTGGCGAGCACGGAGTCATGAATTCAATCCCCAGTAACAAGAAAAGAAAAAAACAATTTTAAAAAAAGAATTCAAGTGTCAAAATAATAGAATAATAGTATTCCAAGAGATCCAAGCTCCCCATTTGGAGGAGAGTGAACTAAGAGAGAAGCAAAGGGAGTTGCTTCAGGTCAGGCATCTTTTGAAGTCATTAATGGAACATTACGGAATGAATCTTGGTTAGTCTTTTTACATTTAAATTTGTATTTCTGCTACAGTTTTCTACTAATAGGTAATTATTTGCCTAATTAGGCTCTTCTCACCCAATCCATGTAATAGTTATAAAATCTCATTTAGGCAAATGGTTCTACAGTATTTTTGTTTGAAATACATTACCTATGATGACTATCATTTCTCATCAATACTGGAATTTTCTTCATCCATTCTTCCAGTGACTATTTAGTAAATGCCATCCATGTCCACAGAGATAAATAGTAAATGAGACAAGTTTCTGTCTTCATAAAATGTCCAGTTTAGTTTCTCTGTGGAATGTATATTTCGCACAAATTTGTAGAACTGGAGAAGGAGGGACATATTCTTATGTCTGTGTCAGAGAGAGGATGTATACAAACAAAAAAGACAGACCAGGAAGCAGAATAGGGTTTGTGTACTTTATGCATGCCTACCAGCAGTGTACTAGGGTTCCGATTTCTCTAACCATTTCAAACATTTGTCATTTTCTTTTCTTATTTTTGTTATTCTAATGATCATGAAGTGATATTTTATTACTTTTTTATTAATTAACTTTATTGGTACATTTTTAGGTGTGAAATATACATTCTGAAAATGCAAGTCATTATTTTTGGATGAAAGCATGAGCCTACAATGCTTCTCTACAGAATTACTCAACAGGGAAATCTGCACACCCTAACAAGCCCTATAGGTCTCAGTGGTGAAATACAACAGGCTGTTAGATGAAACTATTGACACTTTTGCTAAGTCTTTCAAGTGGAAGTCATTGGTGAAACTTGGCCACATAATCTAGAAGAAGATCTAATAGTCATTTTCCACCTTCCACTTGCAGAACAGTAGATTCTTCAAAGAAAATTTGCTTAAAAGGAGGCAGTGCCTTTTCCATCCCTTTCCCAAGAATGCTTTCCTCCTTCTCTCTTACAAAGATAGGTGAGGTTGGGCTTCAGGCAAATCAAGACACTTGGTAGAGCTGGCAAATTCCTCCTAGGCTTGGTCTAGGAGCTAAAGGCAGGAGAACTCCTGGGAGAATCCAACATGGATTTTCTAGACCTCAGTATTGACATTTTAGACTAGTTGAATCTTTGTGTGGAAGGCTGTCCTGTGAGTTGTAAGATGTTGAGCAGCTCTGTTGGCCTCTACCATTAGATGCCAGTAGGAACAGCTCTTCTCCCATGTCCTGCTCAAATTCTGGAAACCCGAAATACTGCCAGACATTGTCAAATGTCTGATGGGGAGCAGAAGTGCCTTGCATGAGAACCACTGCCCTAGTTTTGGAGGGCAGTCTAAATGTGGAGATTAATGCCTGGTTCTTACCTGAAAATACCGGAAGGAAAGGGGCTTCCTGGAGCTCCTGCAGTGGCAGAGTGTGATAATGTGTGCAATCGATGTTTGACACATGCATAGGTTGTAGTATTGTCCAACAAGAATAATTACAATATCCATCACCTTAAACATTTACTATTTCTTTATGATGCCAAAAATTAAGAGCATATATAAAGTGCTCTGTAAAATCCAATAATGTCAAGATATGTGGAAAACCCCAAGGAATCCTGAAATAGAGAGTGACATTTCCACTTAACCTGTGTGATAAAGAAGAAGGAGAGAGAGAGAGAGATGGAGAGAGAAAGAGAGAGAGGGAGAGACAGAGGCAGAGGCAGAGAGACAGAGAGAGAGGGAGAGAGAGAGAGTGAGCACAAGCTCCTGAACTTATAGTGTTGGTGGAGCAAAAAAGGATAATACTTTTCTTTCCAGGTATCTAGTGTAGAAGGTAACCAGGCTCAAGTTATTTTGAATGAATTCTCTTAAAGGAACTGCCTGATAGGAAAGAGAGTTCATTGCTTACTTTAACTTTGGCACTATTGATGATATATATATATTTAATGTGGGACTTCCTGTGCACTGTAGGATATTCAGCAGGATCTCTGGCCTCTACTTCTTGGACATTAGAGAAAGCCTATCCTCACCCCAAGTCAAATTTCTCGAGACATTATGAAATGCTCCCAGGGTAGGGGCAAGCCTTACATGTGGTTGAGAAACTGCTTTTGAGAAAGCTGTATTTCCTAGAATCCTGCTATAGAGGTCTAGACAATGTCCCATGAGGCAGTCAGTGTATGAATTTCCTACAGCTGCTATAACAGAGTTCTTCATATCTAGCAGTGTAAAGCAACAGAGATTGATTATCTTAGTTTTAGAGGTCAGGGTGTTGGCAAGGATGTGTTTTCTCCGGGAGTTCTCCAGACAATATGTTTTTTGTCCTTTCCACCATTTTCAGGCTGCCCTCATCCCTTGATTGAGTTCCCAGACTGGTGGTGACACTACTGTGACTTTTGATTCCACTGTCATATCTCCTTCTCTGGTTCTGATCCTCTTATCTTACTTTTATGAAAGCCATTGGATTAGATTTGACCCACCTGAATGATCCAGGATCCTCTCTGGTTCCAGACTTTATTCCATCTGCAGAATTCCTTTCACCGTGCCAGGTAATAGTCACAGGGGTCACATAAAGTGGTGGGCACCTTTGGTGGCCTATTACTCTACCTACCACAGTCAGTATCTGGGCACATATAAGCCAGAGGACATTCAATAGCCACATTGTGTCTGCAGTAGTTCAGTCATTCTCTATAGTCTTACTTCCCTTTATGCCCTGCTTCCTTCTGGGAAAACAGACCGCATTGGACTCTTTCTTATTGCTGGAACCAGACTGAAGGTCTATGACTGATGTTGAGCTGGAGAGAACATTTAAATTAGATGAGATATAATGGTTTTTATTAAAACAGGACTAAAATTTTTAAACCTGAAAATAGTTCTCTTTTAATTTCTGATGTATTCATGGCTCTATCTGGAAGCTTGGTCATGGCCAGAAAAAGGAGCTTTTAAGTAAAATTGAAGACAGTGATGGAGACAAAGAAAGTTACGCTTCATGTTGTCTCTTAGAATCCAGATCATTGGCTGAACATAGAACAAGATGATTTGAGGGCAAAGGGGATTTCAAAATTCTGTTGATCTTCTTCTGATAGAAGAAGGAAGTGGCTGGATTAAGGAGGCCTTGGGAAGTCCACAATTTCCCCTATTTTCCCAGGAATACTGGACATTTTTCTGTTATCTGGATATTTAAGAAAGGAGTGAAGAGTGGGAGAAATGCAGGAAGACCTGACTGATAACTACCAACATACTCAGGAAGGAAAAACAAGTAGGCAATATTTTAAATCTGTGCTGGCAGGAAATGCTGGGGCATATGGTCACCAAGGGAGAGATTACAGCTTGAATCTGCAGCTCAGAATCAAACTCTAAGTGCTTTCTAGTGTGAAGGCATGGCTTACCTAAACTTTGAAGCTATAACAGGAAAACTTTTATGGGTTTCTTGAGGACATCAAATAGATATCTAGACCCAAGTTTCTCCCCCTATAGCAGGACGAACTTGCTTGCATTCCCTTGGGACCTGGGCACACACTATGGCAGGTTACTCACCAAGGCTGAAAACTGTATAGTAATCATTATACTAAAATAAGAACTACCTGTGGTTTTAATTATATGTGATGTGCTTATGTATGATTATAAAGACCACTTTACGAATTTGAGGATGACATATTTGCAGAAAGGGAGACACAGTGATTTGAAGGTGTTTTGGGGAGAGGGAACAGAGTTCATAGAACACCCAAACTGGTAGTCTGTTCTGGGCAGGAAGTAAGACATTGGTGTGTCTGCTTTAATAGAACAGAGCATTCAAGGTATAAAGTACAGAAGGTAAGGAAGACAATGCAGTAAAACAAATGGGTGTTTTATGACTTCCATATCAGAATGGGGTCCAGGGTAAATGCAGAGCAGGAGACTCAGTCCTTAAGAAACATCAGGCTGGGGATATATAGCTCAGTGGCACAGTGCCTGCCTGGCAAGCACAAGATCATGAGTTTGATTCCTGGTACCAAAAAGAAAAACAAAAATAAAAACAAAAGCCAGACATTGCTTCTGTGGTTACTTCTGTGGTTGCAAGCCATCTTCATTTCCAAAATTGTATACAAGATTGTCTGGCCCAGGAAAGAAGCGGGGTAAAATCCACTTCATTGAGGTGGGTGGGCAGAGGCGTGCAAGTGCAGTCTTGCTCAGGGACACAGTTTCCATTTGCTTGGGAACAGGTGTTCTTACTTGTAAATTGTGTAAAGTCTCAGTTTCTAAATCAGGGGGATGTCCCTAGTGTATTCATAAATACTATGCTAAAAGAAAGAAAGAAGGAAGAAAGTGGAGAGGGAAGAAAGGGAGAGAAGGAGCAAAGGGAGGAAAGGAGGAAATAGTGTAAATGAAGACTTATCTTTATGTGTGTGGGCTGGAGTACGTTATCACATGGGTTGACTTCACGCCTGGCAGTCACGATTACAGGGGAAGTTAGACCCGTGAAAGCGTTGTGAAGCTCTGGGCTGTGACAGAGGGGAAGCTACTTCAGTGCTGGTTATCTTTGAGATTTGCTGTGAGGAGAATATAACTGTTATTCTGTGAGTGAGAGTGAAAAACGTCACCATGAAGACCTCACGAACAACTCCATTGCTTATCACCCAGCTCACAGCCCCGTCCCCAAGAGCTCCCACACAGTCTTTCCTTTGTTAAACCTCAAATAGCCCCACATTGCTTGATTTTCTGCCTGCCATAAGATCACTTATTCCACCTCTCTCTGGGGGTGTCCTCCCTCATCTGTCCATATGCCAAATACCATGGGCTTTGTGGTCCGTAGTTGTATTTTTGAAGGAGTTGTGTGGTTTTCCACATTTTGATCTTCAGGAGGGGTTTCTGTTCTTACTTTATAAATACCTTTGTGCAACACTGTGACTTGCAGATGCCTCCAATATAAAGTGGTTGAAGTGTAGATGGATGCAATGAATAGTAAATACAAAGAATCTAGGTGTAGAGGAGGTGTTGATCAATATTTATGGAATTTATTTATTTATTTATTTATTTATTTTTATTTAAGAGAGAATAGATACAGAAGCTAGAAATAAAAGTCAAAAAAGACAGACAAACAACAACAACAGATCTGATACGATAACATTGTAGGTTTACACACTGAGGTGGTTGAAGTTTGACAGTAGTTACAATATTGCATATCATTACCTTCCTAGGGGTTGGGGATATTGACAGATATAGACATGTAAGATTCATCAATTCAGGTATATT
>RJWM01025443.1:0-29385 GCA_004363535.1 Dasyprocta punctata | reverse complement strand
GACATCTTTGAGGGGGCTTTATTCAGCCTTCTGTACCATCTTTCCCTCCTTACCTGAACTGACTCTACTACCTAGTAATCCAGAGCATCTCAGAGAGAGAGAAAACATTTCACAGGAGGTGTCCTTGGGCATCTACCTTTGGCTAGTACAGCTCTCTCTGAGGCCTTTATCTGTGCTCTGGGTTTTGCCTTCTACCTGCTTCTGAAACCCTCTGCCTCTCTGCCTGGAGTGTGATAAGTTACACAGTGCACCATTTTAGGTCTATCTGGTATTATGGTTTGTGCCTGGATGTCCCCCGCAAAGTCTCATACAGTCATGGGTGAGATCTTCTAGAATTTGTGATTAATTTGTGGTCCAATGCTGGGATTATGAGTGTGAGTGCTATACCTACCCTAGAGTAAGTGTGGCCTGCATACAATGTAAGAGACAGAAAGAGTCTTCTCTCTGTGCTCCTCCCTTATGTGCTCTGGTTGCTTTTCCTCTCTCTCACCTCCATGAACCGTTGCCCTCTGCCATGTGCCACTCTGTCTTGGAGCCAGCTGAGTATGGACTGAAACCTCCTCAAACTGTGAGCTAAATAAACCTTTCCTTCCTTCATTTTGGGTGTCGGGTATTTTGTTTCAGCAATGAGAGAAAAGTAACCGATGTATCTGGTTTCTATATGTTACATACTCTGGACCCTGACCAGAGGCTTGACCATGTTGGTAGGCAGGAGCAATGACAAAAGGACAAAGCTGCTATGGCAACACTTGAGCCAATCCAGTGTAATAGAAATGGAGATAACAGACAACTATCGAAATTCTACCTGATACAGTTCATACCTCAGCCTGCCTCCTTGTTTTCTCATTGGAACCTCGGGACAGCTTGTTTCCAGGTTGCTTTACTTCTGGACTCTGGATATTTGGATTTTTCTGTACTTACAACGTTGTCTTCTGGATCCCAGAGGAAGTATGATTCCTGAACATGTGTGAGCTCCAACCTGGGTAGGCCATGCCTTCTCTAATCTCCTTGTTCATCTGCCTCTCTCCTGGGCTCTGGTAAGAACTTGGGAGATTCCTGGCACCTACAGTGACTAAATTAGTTGCAATTCTCTTTTCTGTGCTCAAAATAGAAAATAAAAGTAAATGAAACAACAGGTAACATCAAATTAAAGTCTCAGGTACATTATATGTTAAAGAAAGTTATTGGAGAAATCTTTGACAGGAAGAGTAACAAGTGTGAATGTTCATTTCAATCCGTGGGAGATAAACAGAGCTTTTTATAGCTTGAAAACAACCGCTTAGAGACAAGACTTTACCCTGTGTCCGGCTGATTCTTTGCCAACTGATCGCAAGCTTGATTCGTCATTATTTTCTTACTAGCCATTGTTTTGGGACTTCATGTCGTTATCTAAAAATGTGTCAAAATCCTAGACGCTAATTAAAACATGGAAGGCCTTGTTGAGGTGTCGAAGCTAATGACCCATCGGTGCTCACCAGGCTTCCTGGCAGAGGGTTTATCAGGAGGAACTCACGGCAGGAGAGGGAGCTGCACCACGGCTCTCTGGATTTCAGGCAGGGCGTGGGGATGCAGTGGGACCAGGGGTGAGACTTTGTCAGGTGCTTGGCCAGGGCCCCTGGGGCTTTTTGTTTATCTTTTTTAATGTTTTATTTTATTAGTATATATTTGCAGTGCATAATGATTACTTTCATTGTGGGTCATTTGTACATGTACGTCACATATCTCAATTTAGTTTTTCCCCCTTCCCTGCCACCCTTGTTTTAAAAACAGATTTTCTGTCAGCATCAGATTCATTTATAAGTCTGTATCAAGTTAACCATCATAAACACAGATTAACAGCCAGACTAACAAGCCAAAAAAAATGTAAAACACATAAGACAATTATCCTAACTCAAGTTTCATTTTTAGAAACATTGGTGACTCCTCTCTCTATTTTTTCTATTGTTTACCTTTTATTTTGCATGCTTTATTTACATATTGGGTTTCTTATATAGGAGAAAACATTCAATATTTAAACTTGTATATCTGATTTGCTTCACTTGATATTATGCTGTCAAGATGCTCACATTTTCCCATAAATGACTCAAGTTTATTTTTCTTTATGGCAGAGTAGTACTCCATTGTGTGTAAATACCACATTTTCTTTATCCATTCATCTATTAAGGGGCATATAGGTTGCTTCTAAAATTTAGCTATTATAAATTGTGGTACTAAATATAGGTATGCCTGGATCACTCTAAAATGATATTTTTAGCTCTTTCATATTCTCTATTTTACACATGATGACTCAGGTTGTGCCTGTTTCTTCTGTGGTTGTAAATGGTACTTGCATGTCTTCTCATTATTATTTTTAAAGTAAAACAGGTACAACACCATCCACCTCACTGTATCTGATTTACTGCTTCAAACCCGTGATGATGTTGCTTCCAGGAGGAGGCTCTCAAGATGGTTGTGTCAGGTCCTTTGTTGGGATTCCCTCCCAGGGCAGGTAAGTTGTCAATTGGACAATTCCTCGTTAGAAAAATACTCTTTCTTTCGTAAGGGATTGGTTGATACGAGTTGTTTTTTATCTTCCTGGGTACCAATTTATCTTTTCCCTTAGTGAAGTCTATTATTCCTGGGGCGACTTCCTCCAAGTCTGCTCATAACAAGGGATGTTTTCCAGGCAAGTCTCTTGCCCCACTTCCTTCCCCTATATTTTCTACTCATGGTAGATTTCTGAACAGGAGATCTGCAGGAGTTAGATCGGTGGTTCTCATTCATCTGTTCTATCAAAGGAATCTTTCCCATCTTGGGCAATTTCTCTAAAGCCAATGATAGTATCTATGGATTGTAAATGTCACAGTGAGCAAATGAAGGTAGATGGTTGTGCCAACTCAACCATAGAATTACTGTTTTGTATGGAAAATCTTGGAAGTAAGATATAAAACCCTTGGGCAGAGTCACTCTTAACATTCCTTTAATTTTGAATCTATTTTTAGTGAAGGAGATACTAGAAATGATTTTGGTTCTTAAGAAGAGAATCTTAAGCAATTGTAAGGTAACTTAATTTGCTCTTCCCCTTTTTTTCTTGTTCTTAAATGAAATAGCTTTTAGTTTAGTCCCCTTACCTTCCATATTCTTACTCTTCCTGAAGAAGCAGCTAGTATTATGCCTCTAGTCCCAACATGACTGGGACTGCAATCCAAATCTTTGCCCTAGGGCTTACTCTGGAAAGTGACCAGCATGGTGACTATAAAATTCTACCCCTAGATTTGTCATAGAGTACTGAAGTAGAAATTATTTTAATGTCTTTTTCTGCAAATTATGGTTCATGTGAGTTTGAGAAGTCACCTAGCCATCCTAGAGTTTAATTTGTCACCAGCAAAATATGCATAAAGTACAAAAATATTTGCAGACCATTCCTTGTTTAAGTGCACTCTAAATTGTTATTTGCTGCTGTAACCAGGATCCAAAAAAATCCTTTCATTATTATATTTGCAGTTTAAGCCTAAATTTTATTTGAAATCATAGTTTGAGAAGATTTCAGAAACTTTATCCCAGGGCTTTATGACTGGGCTTCATTGATGTCTCCGCTGAGATTTTTATTTCTCTTATCTGTAAGTTTTCTAATAGTGGCTCTCAAAAATGCAAATGATTCTCTAATCATTATGCTAGGCTGTATCCTCCTATGTCTGGAAAAGTGACAGGCTATTAACAATCTGGATGGTTTAATTTCCTCAAGTTAGAAAGCCACAAGGCTTGAGTTTTCACACTTGTATGTAAAACAGAACAGCTGATGGAAACTCAGGGCTCTTTTGGCCTTTGGACAGAATTCCCTTAACTGTAGAAGAAGTATTGCTCATCAAGATTTACAAAAACCCATGAGATGATCTACCCACAAGCCTTATTAAAGAGTGTAGATGAAATTCCAGAGAGAAATGCTATGAAAATTTCAATGTTGACCTCACCTAGGTGGAAACAATGAGTTTCTGCCACACATAGGGTATGGCAAGGCCATCTGTGTGCATCCTTCCTCCACACTGGGGCTACAGTGAGTGCCTGGAAATCAGCATTTCTCGGTCCTTTGGGCCTCTGCTGCTCTCCAGTTTCTGCTTGTGAAAAGAGAGCCCCTTCTCCAGAGGTCAAGTATTTTTCTGCTATAATCACAATTTTCTTGAACCAAATACCTTTCTTTCCTGGCAGAATAAAAGCGTTAGCATGTTAATATATGTCTTAGTTACTTTTCTCTGCACTAAGACACAATATCTAACATCCACAAATTAAAGGAGAAAATGTTTATTTTGGCTCAGAGTTTGCAAATGTTTCAGTTCATATCAGCTGGTTCCAAGACAAGGTAGCATGGGGCTTGACAGAGGAGGAACAGTCCATGGCAGGGTAGGCAGGAAGCAGCGAGAAATCAAAGGAGGGGTGAGGATATACACTTTTAGACCACGCCCTCAGTGACCCACCTCTTCCCACCAAAGTTCACCTCACAACATCACACCCAGCTATAAACCCATCAGTAGGCTAATCCAGCATCACACACCCACAATCCAGTTGCCTCCCCCAGTTTCACCTATGAGTATGTGAGGCTTTGGAGAATCTAGATGTAAATCATAACAGTGTAAAATGGAAAACAAAAGAAAAATGAAGTATCTGCACTTACGCAGAATACAGTTCAAATACTAGGGAGTCAAATTATGTATCTATAAGAATTAAATACTAATAGAGAGCTGTGTTGGTCAACTTTTTGTCATTCTAGCAAATATGCATGCTAAGTAGTTTATAGAAAGACAGGGTTTCTTTTGGTTCATGGTTTTACATCCAGCCCAAAATTGAATAGATCTCTGGCTTTGGGCCTCTGATATGGTGCTGAATGGTAATGCAGGGAACTCATAGTGAAGCAAAACTGCTCACTTGATTGGCTAGGAAGCAAAAGAGAGGAGAGGAACAAACTGGAGTTCAATAATCTCTTTGAAAGTGTACCTCGAATGACCTAAAGATCCTGATCTATTTCCCACCTCCTAAAGGTTTTACCACCTCCCAATAGTGGTGCCCTGTGGAACTAAACCACTAATTAACACGTGAGCCAGAAGTCCAAAGTACAGCAGGAGAAAATGAATCTGTATTGTTGTTGAGATGTACACGTTATCTAATTTGGTGGGGGAGAGTTGCAAAGTATTGCAGGGGAAAACAGCAATGTTCTTTTACCAATATCCTCTCAAATGCATGCCACCTCCCTTCACTTGCTGTTCCTCACTTCATTTTATCCATCTCATAACATCTGTTGCTTTTCAAGTTATCACTCATATTCAGTATTCCCCTCAATCTAACAGTGCTACCCTTATGTCTCACTAATCTTAACAGAAGAAGTAAAATCCAATCTCATTCAGAAGCATTCAGCCTGGAAAAGACTACTTGCACTTCTTTTCTCACAGCTTCAAATTTTAATTTTTACCCATATTCTCCACTGATAACCTTTCAATTCTGCTCCTTAGCTTTCAATCTTCTTTCTAAGTCTAGCCTTCTGTCTGTGTTAGATCATATCCATTTTTTAACCTCCTGGGAATTTTGTTTCCTAATTTAATTTCTTCTTTTGTTTGCATATATAACAGGTTCCTTTCAACCAGCTCTTCAATCTTTTAAGCGGGCAGTTTTGACTGTCCTACCTTAAACCAAATAAAATGGATCAAAATCATCATACAAATTTTGCCCTAAAAATATATTGGCCATTGGAAATCACGGACCTTTTTTCCTTCCTTTACTCAGAAACATTGCAAAACTCGAATCTATATACACAACGAATGAGCATCGCCTTCCGCCCTGCTCACACCAGGCTTCAGACATCAGACTTTCCCACTAGCTACTGAAAAGTGCCAGGTGCAGACCCTGAAACAGAACATGTTCCTTAGTGAAAGCGCCAAACCACATGCAAAAGAGACACTGCTGGAATCTGAAGTTTGCAGAGCCAGCCTCTTGCCGTTAGCACCTCTCTTGATCTCTGTTAGATGTTCACCCCGTCTCAGTGACCTGCTTTCTGTGTCAATGCCCACGCTAAGCTGCATCTGCGACTCTGAGATCCTAAGAAGAATAAACTTCAGTGTGTTCCTCGTCCCTCAGGTCTTTGCTCATAATGACCCCCACTGGCTGTCTGAGAACCCAAACCACGCTTGATGAGTGTTTCCTGGCCTCCTGGCCTCCACCTCCTCCCAAGGTATAGCTCAGCTGAGACTTTGGCTCCACAGTTAGCAGCACTGTTCTACTGGTAGAATCCAGTGGTCTCATCTCTCTTTATTTGTTCTCCTGTCCTGTACACACTGTGGGCTCTTAGCGCCTCCTCCTGACCTTTGCCTTCCTGTGGACTCCATGACTTCGACACTTCTGCCTTTTTGTTTTTTGTTTTGGCTCCTTCACCAAGTGCTCCTCCAAGTGCTCCTCCCTCAGTGTCCTTCTCCCTCACCCACACACCTTCTCTAGAAACTGCCCTTCACGTGATGTGCCCTGGGGAATTTCAACCTTTGACTTTTCTTCTCTTATTTTCCTTTTTGAAATGTAAATTATTCAGCCAAACCTTTACAAGTGTTTCCTGGACCTCATATTTCCCCAGCTGGCCTCATTACTCAGTTCTCATTCAGACTCAGTTCTCTATGAGCATTCCAGTACCTTTTCAGGGAGGTGTATGACTTCTAATATTTCTCTCTTTCAATTCCTGACAAATGTACTTCTCCACATCAACATTTGGATTGCAGACCCCTTTCCTTAAAAATCAACAATGATTCAATGCCTGACATCAATCTTTCTAAATGTCTTTACAAAATTCCTCTACTCTAACATCTATGTTCCCTACTTGGAGTATCCACGAGTCCTTCCACTGAGCCTCTGCTCACTCCTACCTTGTCACACTGTGTGGTTTGCTATGCTGCTGCCTGAACTCACCAGCTTCCCCTGACATCTCGCTGTTGCTGTCCTAGCTATTGTTTAAGGCCCAGGCTCAATGCCACCGTTTTCACCAGACCTTTCTTAAAATGCTCTGCCTATCATTCTCTGAATTGTTAAAGGGTCATTTACTATGAATTCTAAATTACAATTTTCATGCACATGTGGTCTCTCAGTCTCTCAAAGCTTCTACTGTGACCATCAAAGTGACTGGAAAACTGTAGAGAGTAATAAGTGATTCCTAACTGAATATTTATTTTGGAGCGTTGGAGATTATACCTCTCCAGAGGTCAGATGTGGAAGGGAGAAATAGGTAAGCTTTATTACCATTTTTCAAAACCCTTCCACTGCTGTGAATTAGCACTGATTACTAAACTTACTTTTGATTTTGGTGCAATCTAGATTGACAGTTAAAACTCAAAAGGCCCACTCATCCTTGATATTGCTTACTTTCTACTTGTAGTTCTAGGTAAAAATTTATTTCTACTTGGGTCCTTCTTTAAGGTTTTCCTTTCCTTTCTTTTGTCTGGCAAACTTGCAGTTGGCAAAGTTCTTTCCTCCTTGCCTTATGCTTACGTCTAACTCATTTATGCTCGAAAAATACCCTGGGTGTGCTTTGGCTTCCCATTGCTTATGAACCTGGAATTTTGTGTTCTGCTCACACACTGTGACCTTTGTTTTCTGGAATGAATGGTCTTGCAGATGTTCTGAAAAGAGTCCCCAAAACATTTGCTAATTAAGCCAGGGTTTATCTGGGGAATTTTCATTGTTGTCACGTTCTCTCAATATAAGCTCGAGAAGCAAAATAAACCCAAGCTGTGTTGCTCTAAAGTTCAAGTGCTACAAATTCAACAATTGTGTCTGCCCTGGGAACATACTAAGCTGTGCAAGAGTTTCTGTTTATTTCCTTTTTGAATTTTCTTTATTTGGGCTGTTCTACGATTTGCTGCCCTACATAGAATTCAAAATCCATTGTGAGGAATTACCATTGAGCAAGATAGAAATTATTTTTGAGTAATCACTTCTATAATCCTCATATAGTTTCCCACACAGGCAAGATTCCAATGTGACTTAGTTACTGCAAGTCTCTTGCTGTTTTATAGGGCTGCGATTGCATTTCTACACGTCAACAATGGTTAGGTGTCTCACTGTGTGTTTTCAGGAAGTTACTTCACGCACATGGCAACAAGCAGGTGCTTGGGAGGAGATAAGACAAAGCATTTGGCTGTGGGCAATGATGACTTAGTGATATTAATAGTTCCTCCTCCATCTCCTGTTCTTCTCTCTCCTTTACCCCCGTATGCTTCTTCTGCCACCTGGTTTCCAACTTTGATTTAAAAAGTTGTTTCTTTTACACCAAGGGGAATTTTCAAAACAACCATTCTGGGTAGGCAGATTGATAATGAAGCATGTGAAATAATTAAGCAGGTGGGAATCCTACTCTGTTTTTGTAAATCTTATGTTTAATTTTATGATTATTTTCTGTAAGGAATGGCATGAGACAGAGACCAACCAAGACTGCTTGGCTTGTGTAAAGGCAACAGGCATGGAATTTATTGTACCTGGGTGCAGGCAGACAGAGGGCAAAAAGGCCATCTGTTGGGAACAAAGAGGAGTGGACTTTTTTACAGGGCTTCAAAGAAGGCAAGGGACATTAGGAAGGGAGACCTTAGTAAACATCAGTGGTAAAGTTCTTTGGAGGTCTCATGGCTCAGTGGGCAAAGTCCTGGAGACATCCAGTGTAACTGTTTTGGTGTCTTCAGATGTCTGGGTGTTTGAAAGATTCCAGGCTCCATCTTACCTCTTCCATGACATCCTGTGTTTGCCAAGGTCACTGATGCTGAGTTGAGAACAATGCCTCTGCTGACAGACAGGTTGGGTATCAGGAAAGTCAGGTCCAAATCTAGCCCTACATTTTCTATGATGAAAAACCCCTGCTTATGATAGGAAATTTCAATGATATAGATAAGAGATAAATGAAGTAGTAAAACTATTCACTATTCACTATCTTAATTCTCATAAATGCCCATAGTTGTCATCATTTGGTATTTTGGTTATGTTGCATGCATCTATTCCCAGATTTCCCTGTTACCTGTCCAGCCAAGAGGTAAAGATACAGTCACTGTGAGTTAAGCTGTTCTGTGACATCTTTCTTCCACAGACAGCAGCAGGGACTAAACCTCCTATCCAGCTGGTCTTCCTTTTCTGGTATCCTGGAGATGCCTGGAGCAGGTTACACAGTGAGCGCAAGTTGTGCCTTTTTTGCTCTGGGACACAAATGTGGTCTTGGGGTCATAGCACATACAATACTCAGCAGCTTGAACTGTTGGAATTTTCTCTATCCTGGTGAAGCTCACAACCAAGTTCTTTGTGTTGCAAAGTGTCACCCAAGTAAGTCAATCTCCTGTATTTGGCAGAGGATGGTTAGATAACTTACATTTTGTTCCCTGGGACAGGGAAACCAACAGGTTGCTCTATGAGTAATGGAATCCTTCAGTATCCATCACTTGATACTTAAAATCTTTTTTAGCCTGGACTTCAGCCTTTTTTGTGTAAGTTTTATTTTTACTGTTTTCATCTGTGTCTCAATGACCCATAACCTTTATCTCCTGAATTTGATGAGTGATTTATCCATCCTTAAAATAATGCTGGCAAGAATAATTAAAATGTCAAAGTGTACTAGAGCAACACTGGGTTGGAATGAAGGTTTTAGCATATTCTCCAGTAGTGAAAGTATTTTCAGGTCAAATTAGAGTCAGCTTTTTTCTAGAAAGATCATAGATAAAATATTGTGTCAAAATATGATGGACATTATCCTTCCAGTAGGATGAAAAAGGTTAATGTAGCCAGGATGATAAATTATCTCAAAACTAAGAAATATTTGAAATAAGACTGGATGGTTCTGAACCTGAATTAGAAAAAATATAGTAAAGGCATTCTAGCTGTCTTCAAGGTGTCAACACACTCTCTCTTTGTGCTGCATTGTTCCAGGTATGTCAAAGAAAATTAAAATGTACTCAGTACCGTGTACTCAGCCTAAGCGAGGCTTGCTTCATTGACACGTATCTAATTCATTAAAATTTCACAGCAACTCTATGAGGCAAGTGTTATATCTATTTTGTAATTGAGAATCCTGAGACAGAGAACTTCAGGGACTTCTTCAAGGTAACACACACAGAGAAGAACATTGAGCTCACTTGTAGAGTTTGGTTTCTATGGAAGACACCAGTAGTTTTGTGCAGAAACAATTCCTTGCCTGCCTTAGTCCCCACAGTTTGGATGTCTCTGGACTCCATAGTAAATCCAGTCCTGTTCGGTCACTGGGTCTCTGGTCTGAATGACTCCAGGCATGCTTGTGGGATCCATTACAGGACTGTTAAAGGAGACACCAAGAATCTTTATTGCTTTCCAGTGGGATTCTAAAAGACTCAGATGTAAGCCTTGGGCTGCTGGCAGACACTTTGTGACCATGAGACAATGAAAGGAATGTGACAAAACTGTTCACACAAAGGAAAGCAGGACTTAACCGTATTGGGAAACCTGCCAAAATATGTTTTTACATTTTGCTTTTACCGTGTATGGAAGGATGATTCCACTATTATCCCATCTTAGCAAGTGATAAAACAGAGTCCTCAGTAATATCAGCTTCACAGTGCTATTCCTAGCAGAGCCAAGATTCACTCAACACTGTCTCTGTTTTCATTCAGATTAAAAAAAACCAAAATAAAACTGAGTACCTGCAATTTATTTACCTTATCAAATCTGAGCCTTAATTATAGAATTTCACATCTTGGGGGGTAAATTAATATACAATCAAATTCAGGGGAGGATGCAAAGTTAAGTGACTCCTCAGAAAAGAGGATTACAGTGGAAGAGGCCACTTAGATCGACATTTTCTGTAGTTTTGCTGTTCCTCCTCGTCTGCAGCTGAGAGAGCCGAATAAAATGATTCATGATGTGTTTTGCATTGCCTCTTGCAGCGAGCTGCAGAGTGGTTGCCTTTTGGATTATGATTCATTAGCAACTGCATGAGCTCCCAAGGACAAACAACAGGTGCTGAACAGTTGCAGATTGTTTGGAAGTGGTGGGGAAGGATGCTAATTGCTCATTGGTTACAATGATTTCTGAGCTTCTTTTCTAAATCGTAGATCTTCAGCAAAGGAATTTCACACTAGAAAGGATTAGTAATTGAACCAAAGGGAGGAGAGGTCCCTTTGCGTTGTGCAAAATGATGTCTCTTTAGACCAAGCTGCAAGATTTGCTTAATGGTTATGGACCTTTAACTACTAGCAAAAGGTAAAAGTAATGGAGGTCATTATATAATAATTGAGAAGTATTATTGATATTTTCTTTCCACATGACACTGAAATCTAAATATCATTACTTTAGTAGCCTGTAATTTGTCATATTTTACCGAGTTTGAACTTTCTCTTAAAAAAATCAATATATTTTAATATTATGTGGAAGCAAGTGTCCTCACTGACAGCTCATTCATCCAGAAGCCATTACTTTTCCTTGCTCACTCAGCAGAGCTGTCGAAGTTGAATTCATTTAAAAATACCAATAATGATAGGATATAAGCCTTAAAGATAACTGATGTTTAAATTCATTGCTTTATTGTACAGATAACCCTAGAAAAAACAGAAATACGTTATGTGCAGATAATTGATTTACAGCTGAGGTATGCTCTAGCTAACCAAACTCTCATGACCATTATATTTAAGTTTCCTTTCCTCCTGGAGAATCCCATGCACTGGGCAGTCTTGTCAATTCTGCAGAGCTCTGTGGAGCCTATCCACTTTGCTAAACTCCTGTTGTAACAATTCACAACCCTTGGTAAGGGTGCTACCATGATCCTAAAACCAGCCTCTCACCTTCATCGGTGGTCATTCTGTATTCCATGCTTCATACAGCATTTGGAAAGACATTCTAAACAATCACTACCTTATATCAAAACCCTGTTTAAAATCCTTCTGGGCTCCTTGTGGCACCTGTGATAAAATCCTAGGCCTCTTTATTTTTCTTCCGAGGTCTGGTGGGTCTTGCCTCCTCCCACCTCCCTAGCCACATGCCGTTCTTTCCTTCCCCACTGGCAGGCAGATGTTCCAGCCCTAGTAGCTTTCTCTCTGCACCCCAGACACACCATCTTCATTAATACCTTGAGATGTTTGCATCTGTCTCATCATCCATTTCTGGACTAGGTCATGACTTCATGCATTTTCTTATGTATTTATTTGTTCATTGTCTGTCTTCTGCTACTAGAATGTATGCTTCTGTGTCAGTCAGCTTTGTGCTGCAATAACAGATGCCTGTGATCAATCAACTCATGAAAAGAAAAGTTTTATTTTAGCTCATAATTTCAAAGGTTTCAGTCCATGATCGATTGGTTCTGTTGCTTTGTGCCTGTGGTGAGGTAGCTCATCATGGCGGGAGCTTGTGACAAAGTAAAACTGCTCACCTCTTGGTGAGACAGGAAGTAAAGAGAGAGGAGGAGGAAGGGGTGGGAGTCCTGTTGTCTGCTTTAAACACACACCTGCCCCCAGGGACCCAAAGGACTCCCAAGAGGCTCCACTTCCTGATGTCTCCCATACCTTCAACAGCACCCTACTGGGGACCATGCCTTTCCCACATGGACTTTTGGGAGACACTTAAGACTCGAACTATTACTGTTCCCATATAATTTAGGAGAGTGGCTGATATATGAGGCTCTCCAAATGTGACAAGTCAAAGCGTCTATATTTCCATTAGAAGAAAAATATTTGGAAATACAAAAAATAAAAGTATAGCATAAATGTGCATGATTTCAACTACATGTAAGAGTAACAACAGCAAAAAAAAAAAAAGATTAGAAAGGTCAATAACCATAGTTCTGAGTTGGGATTTTTTTTTCTTTTTAACTTTTTAGGTTAAATTTTTTCATATATAATCAACACATTTGTATGTGTTATGAAATGAAGCGTGGTAATTCAATACATGTATACAATGTGAAATGATCAAATCAGTATACTTGGCATTTTTGTCTCCTCAAACATTTGTCATTCCTATGTGTTGGCAAGTTTTGAACTCTTTTTTTCTCCTTATTGTAAACTATATAGCTTTTTAGACCATATTGCTGTGCTGTAGAACACAAGAATTAATTTTTCCTCTTTATCCTATCTCTTAGCCTCAGAATTTCAACACCTATCTCTACTACAGTGAGAAAAACTGTGAACAAAACAAAATCCTGGCAAGAACTTTATAAACTATTATTATGAATGGCTTCTGGGTAAATTAGAGATGATTTTCTTCTTCAATGTTTTGGTATGATTTTCAAATGCCTAACAATTTGCATAGATAAATTTCATAACTGGCAACCTTTTACTTAAAAGATGGTTATTAACAACATATTAAGAAAAGGTACCTTAATTTAATGAGTATGAAAATGTTGCTTTGAATCAAGAGTTGTCTAGAAATATTAGTGTCTGCCAACACAGTGGTGTGTGAAAGAGGGCTGCAGACTCTTGACACTTGTTCCTGCGAGTGGTGGGATGGCTTCCTTTCTCCTTGAATCTTTGGCTTTTTCCTGATGGTGCAGTATGACAGAAATGGTCCCATGCCAGTCTAGAGCCCACAGTTAGCAAGACTGCAGTCTCTACCATGGTGTCTTGGACCACAAAGTCTTCCATGGCCTGAGGAAGCCTAAACTAGTCATCTGCAGGGACCATCTTGAGAAACAGGCGAGTGCTCATGTGCCCCCAGATGTGTAGCTCCTAATCATTCATTTCAGATGGAGCCCCAGACATCATAGACGAGAGAGAAGCATTGCCTAAAATCTTGATATAAAAACCAACACATCTTTGTTCAAGCTACCATGTTCTGGGATGGCCCATTATGTAATGTTAGATAACAATTGCAGCATACATCTTTGCACATATTTTCCACAAAGATGCATCCCAGAAATTTACTGAAAAGCAAGGTACCTATTTTAATTGACTAACATACAATTAGAAGATCTTTTCTGCAGAACATGTATCACCCTGGTGCTTAACTTTTAAGTATTAGCTCGGTTAATATTACTTTACTCTAGAAGAGAATAATGTTTTATTAATATAGAATAGCAACAAAATGCAAATACCATAAACTGTAATCCTTTGGATAAGGAAGCATAAAATCTAAATGGATTAAAGATCTCAACATTAAAACAGAAACATTAAATCTGCTGGAAGATAGAGTAGGTAAAACTCTTGAAGACATTGGTATAGACGAAGACTTTATGAATAAAAGCCAGACTGCACAGGAATTATCGCAAAGAATCAACAAATGGGATCTCATCCTACTGAAAAGCTTTTGCACAGCAAGAGAAACCACCAACAATGTGAAGAGACTACCTACAGTCTGGGAGAAAATGTTTGCCAGCTGTCCCTCAGATAAAGCATTAATATCAAAAATGTATAAAGAACTTAAAAAAATCAGTCCTCCAAGATTTAAAGACCCAATTCAAAAATGGGCATCTGAGAAGAACACACACTTCTCAGATGAAGAAGTACAAATAGCAAATAAATATGTGAAAAAATGCTCAACAGTATTGGCCATTCGAGAGATGCAAATGAAAGTAACACTAAGATTCCACTTCACCCCAGAAAGAATGGCTAATAATAAGAAGTCAACCAATAACAAATGCTGGAGGGGCTGTGGGCAAAAAAGAACTCTTCTCCACTGTTGGTGGGAATGCAGGCTGGTGCAACCACTGTGGAAGTCAGTATGGAGATTCCTCAAAAAGCTGGGGTTGGAGGTCCCATTTGACCTAGCTATTCCCCTTCTGGGTATCTTCCCAAAAGAATTAAAAACATCCTACCACAGCAGTATATGTGCACCTATGTTTATAGCTGCCCAGTTCGTAATAGCTAGATCTTGGAAACAACCTAAATGCCCCTAGACTGAGGAATGGATAAAAAAGATGTGGTATTTCTATATAATGGGATACTACTCAGCTATCAAGAATTACAAACTAGACATTTTCACTCTTAAATGGATAAGTACTGAAAATATACTTCTCAGTGAACTAAGTCACACATATGTAACCATCGCATTGTTGCTCTTGTGTGATGAACTGAAACAAAATCTATGTATATAAAAAATTAGCTAAGACAGTTAAAGAAAAAGAATTTTGAGTGAAAAGTAGTTTTCTTAGGGTCACCTTCAGATTTCATTTTTAATGTAAAATGTTTATTTGAAAACAATAGAGCAATCATAACAAAAAGATAATCATATAACTGGTTTCTCTTGATTCACTGAGGCAAAAGTTTTGTGCTAATAATTTTTTGGATAATATTTCATGTCTATATTTTTTTACCCTAAATAATTTCTGGGAATATAATAATATGCAATGTGCTGATGATTGTTACTCTCTTATTGGCTGGTTTTGAAATTGTTTTGTTTTGGTTTCTTGCTTTCCTTTTGTTTAAAATTAAAAAAAAACTTTTATCCATCATTTCACTAGAAGTTCTAGCTAGTTAATAAAGAAGTTAAAGAGGTATTAATTTGTCTTTTCCTCTTGTTGTCTCTTCCTCTAAATGTGCATGTATGCAACTTGCATCTGATAAGCTTAAACAAATAAAGTAGGATAGAATGTTTTCAATAATTTTATTAATAGAGATACTCACATACTTAGTGAATTATTTAAATTATCTAAATTTATTCAAGAAGATCGATTCTTTTAGCAGATGCTGAGGCACAAAATGCACCTGTAAACATTTGAATAGACTCTTTGTTTCCAAAGCACAATACTAAACTATCTTTAAGTCTTTGCTTTATTTCAGATAGTGTGCTAGGTAACTCGTATGACTTAGTGTGATTCTTACTGTATTTTTGTTAGTTTCATTTTACAAACAAGAGGGTTGAAGAGGCTAAGGCCCTGCCATGAATAATGACAGAGTTGCCACATCAACCCAGGTAATCCAAGTACCATATGTATTTTTATAGAGTCATTTATAGTTGCTTAGCATTATGGTTATTTACTAGGAAATGCATCTTTTGGTGATTTTGTTGTGTAAAAATCACAAAGTATGCTTACAGAAAGCATTAGTGTCTAGCTCACTACACACCTAGACTTCATGGAATGTTCTCCATCATACACGCAGGCTATCACTGACTGAAATGCTATTATGGCAATAGATACAACAGGAGTCCAGGGAAAGAAGGAAAAGGTAATGTGTGGTGAAGTATTGACATGGTTCACCCAAAGTCATGAGAATTCCTCTTGAGGAAATCTATGAACCACTTCAGAAATAGGGTTAGAGAACAGATCCCAGAGGGTCTCCTTATCTATACTGATATCTCTCTATAGACAAAGGGGGAGATGCTAAAGGTTTTTGAGACTTTCTAATTATTTACTGTTTATAGCCTTCCCTCCTCACCCACCTAAGAAAACTAGAAAGCATTAAAAACTTAAAATATTTTAAGTTACTTCTGAGTTAAAAATGAAGAATGAGTGTTGTGTTCTTCTTTACCGATTAGTGTGACCCAGAACATATTTTAAAAAGTAGGCACACATTAGTAGCCTATGGAGAGATGAGCAAGGTGAGTGCAGAGAAACTCACCAAAACATATAAAAAAGAATAATAGAGGACATCAGCTTCTATGGGAAGAAATTAGAAACGGAAGTGTAAGTGAAACCACAAGGAAGCAAAAAGAAATAGTAAAGATCAAAGAAGAAAGCCATGAAATATAAAACAGAGGAAAAAATACATGTGATCAAAGGCTGACTGAGAAGCTCAGTAAAAGTAGTAAACTTCTAATAAGACTGACCGGGCAAAAAAATAGAAAAAATAATAGAGATATTTAGACATAGAAATAAGGAAGGGGTGGGGATGGAGGGAGAGAAAAAGGGAGAAAGAGAGAGAACTAATATGAGGATGGAAAACCGTAACATCAGCATAGATTCTACAGATATTTCAAGCATAATAAGGAAATATTATAAACAATTGTTTGCCGTTAAACTCAATTCAGTAACTTTCATAAAATGTACAAACTGCCAAAATTAGTTCAATGATGAAAACCTTATTTGCCTTATATTCATTTTGAAAATGACATTTGTAATTAAAAACTTTCCCATGAAATAAATTTATTTACTTTTATTAGTGTATATCATACCGAATAGTGGAGTCTTGTCTTTTCTTTTTTCTATCCTTCCTTTTTTTCCCTCCTCTCCCCTTTCTCCTCCTTCCTTCCCAACCTCCCTCCCCCTATTCCTCCTCCTTCCCCCTCTCCATTCTTCTCTCCTTCCTCTCACTTCCCTCTTTCTTATTTTTGAGACGGGGTCTCACTATGCAACCCTGACCAGCCTGAAACTCACCATGCAGCCCAGGCTGGCCTCAAATTTAAATTTGGGGCAATCCTCCAGCATTAACCTCTAAGTGCTCGGATTACAGGCTGTACCACCATGCTTAGCAGAATTGAATTATTGATACTTAAAGCAACATAAATGAATATCAAAATAATTCCACCAAGGAAAAGATGCCAGATGAAGATGGCACATAGCAGCAGATGCTATTTATATAAAATTCTTGAAATCACAAACTAACAAGGCGAGAAAAACCATTCCCTGGTTGCCTAGACATGAGGAGAGGGTAAGGAAGGCAGAGGCATTGTAAGGGGTCAAGAAGAAACTTGATGGTGATGAGTACGCCCATGGCCCTGATGGCAGTGATGGCTTTACCTGTGAGGAGGTAGGTTCTGCCCTGCAAAAAGATGAAGTCTTTTAACTTAAAATAAGCAGAGTGTGCCATATGTTATTTATGCCTTAATAAAACTGTTTAAAAGTTGAAAAAAGGAAGGAAAAATAAGGAATAAGAAAAAAAGGGAAGAGAGAGAAAGCATATGCTCATGTAACTTTTAGCCATAGGTAGCTGGGTTGTTGCTTAATTCAAATTCTATGATCTCGTGTTTAAGCATTTCAAAACTATATTAGTCTTTTCTTAAACTGATGCAAAAATAAAATTTCTAAAACTGGAACTCAATCTAATTTGAAGGAATCTTTCTTGTGACTTTGTGACTATCTGTAGGGCCTTTGTTAATACTTTTTAAATGCATAGGAATGAAATTTAGTTGATGAATTTCTTAGTTTTTTTGGATAAAATACCCCAAGAAAAAATATCATAATTACTAGATTTTCCTTCCTGCTAGATATGTTTTTGTCTTTTTTTCTAAAATATTAAAATAAAATTACTACCCTTAATCATACAATGATTATAAATTGGTCTATGTCATTTCATTTTAAAGGAGTCACAGCTATTCATAAAGTCAGTGCTAAATGCTTAGCTTGAACATAATTTTGCAACTTCCTATCTAAAAAGTTAGGGCATCTTTATAGAAATAGTCATAGACTTCAGATCATTAGTATGTCATAGCCCGTACATGTGGGATTGAGGGAATCTCTCCAGCTGGGTTCTGATTACTGTGTCATGCTTAGTATTTTCTAAGACTATTAGATATACAGTGAACAATGACGTTTTGATTAAATTGTAATTGTTTTGCCAGTTTTCTTCTAACCTTGGTTGAAAAAGACCATCTTTTTATCCCTGTTTTCTTTCTTTTCTTCCCTTCCTAGTCTAGACAGATTGAAAGATGTGCTGAGTCATACACAATTTTACACAATATTTTATATTTAAAAATGGTTTTTCTGTGACAAAAGGTGGATGGCTGAACTTTACCACCCAGTGTGTAGGTTTTGAAGCTAATTAAAATCAGGTGGCTTCTGAATTAACTTGTGGGCCCCCACAGTGATGGAAATTGCTTCTTTCTAGTATTATTGACTGACAATGCAGGTGACAACTAGTTTGCATCCTCTGAACAACTTCATTAGTTTCCCATAATGCTGTTTCAGGTAAAGACTCCACTATTTAATTAGCAGACTCTCTTTGGTGAGCTTCTAAACAATTACAAGACCTTTCTTCTTCCCTTTGTGTTCAGGACTCAAATGCTTTTTTTGGTCTGACTCGTCTTCAATCAATAGTTGTATGCCTGACAGCTGCCATTAATAACTATTAAAGCCACTGCTTATGTTTTTTTATGATCTAAAAAAAAGGCTCCATCAGTCTTGAAGATTAATTGGCTGAGCAGGAAAAGTTGTAAACCTCTTTAATCCAAGTCATCAGGTTGACACCACTTAGTCTGAGTATTCCTTGTCATTGCCTACTGAATTGAAACAAAATGTACCTCTTGAAAATTTCTATATGGAACACCTACAAGTGTTACACTGACAATAATGTGGTGCAGGGGGCATTCAGTGTCAGCTTATCTTAAGAACCTACCAGGAGTTCAACTCTAGGGACACACTGGGTACTGAAAACCTAGTGTTTGCATTTGTGTAATCCCCAGGAGAGGAGGAAGGCAGCACTCATGTTACATGCTATTAATTTAACATTACCGCAATGAGACTCAGAGGAGTGAGAGTCACAGAGATGTGTGATTATTCCTAGTAGTCTTGAGGGGCTTCCTGATCACTGCTTGGAAAAGGGAGGAGGTGCAGAGGAGAACATCAGTAGAGAGAGGGCTTGAGGAGAGGACCAGGGCAGGTTTTCTAAAAGCAATTCTGTGTGTGAATATCTGGTAATATTCAGGCATATCTAAAGAAGGTCTTAGGGAAGTTTTTCTTAATAATTCTTTCCCTTAACGCATGCTTCAATATCTATCTTAATTGTTCCTCCAGTTGTTTTGTTTTGGATTGGTATTTCTTTCGAAGTTTTGGAGTTGTTAGTACACACAGTTGGTTATCATTATTTGCAGATTGCATGTGGTAAAGCTCCATCTGTAGGTTAAGAGTTTATAGCCTTGGAATCAATACTGTGGCACTTCTGCAGTCTTTCCCAAACATGCACAGAGTGGCAAAATGTTCTAGCTGCCTGGGGTGAGTCTGGCTAGTTGAGGATGTACAAGGTGATGCATTGCCTTCTTATTTCACTTCTCAGACTGTAAATAAACGTTCTTTTCACCATCTGTTTATTGCCATATTTTTCACATTTTTTGTTCTTTTTCTTGGTGATGCTGTTGTTAAACTGACTTCCAACCATAGTGTTAACATGTTGTTCAGTGTTGCTAAGTGCAACGAGACTGTGAGGATGATATGGAGAAAAGGCTTGAGTTAGACAATCTTCATTTAGGTCTGAGTTTTACTGCTCTTGTGCAGGGAGCAGCTCAAGGTGGAGATAGATCACACATGTGGGGCTAAAGCTAGGCCAGCCCTGAGAACCTGGAGAGCCCAAAGCAAGCCAGGTAAACAAGCTGTTCCAGCTCCAAAAAGGCAAGGTATCCAGGCTGGCCAGGTAAACAAGTTGCTAGGCAGAGAGGTTGAAATTGACATCATCCTCCTGAGTGTATCAATAAGTGTGCTGCGGTGGTTGAGCAGTTCCTTTTCTCCCATCAGGAGAGAGGGCTCCACCTGACCTTAGCTTTCATCTGTTTTATTTTCCCATCCTCTTGCCGTCCTTCTCCCCCTCCCACCCCGAACTTCCAGAGCTGCACTGGTAAGTGGCACTATTGTGTGTAAATTCAATGTTAATGAGGCAGTGCTATATATTAAATAAGGTATCTTTAAACACAAGTATATTAGTTTATATATTGACTGGTTTTAGAAAAATGTGACCAGAAACTTGAAGAACCTTAGCTCTTTATTTCTCTTAGATCAATGGTTCAGTATTTGCTAAATCAGTACTTCTGGTGATTTTTTTTTAAGAGCTTAACTACTGCAAATAGCAAGAATCAATTATAACCTCTTGTTATAGGCTCAGGTTATTGAACAAAGCCAAGCTTCATAAAAGGACAAACAGTCACAGTTTGGTAATGGTGGTTAGAACTTAGGAATAAGGGATCAATGAGTGGAGTTCTGATCAAGAGACTCAAGCTAGAATGAGGAGCTTTGGGTGCCCCAAATGTCCCTCACCCTGCCAAAGTAGATTCTTCTTTTATGAATGGTCCTGCTGATGGTGGGAGAGAAAGACTTGGGCATATTATCCTCCAATCAAATAATACCTAGAGCTAGTCCAGGGTTTGAATCAGAGATTACCCCTTCTAATTTACTTCTAAGATAACTGGATTGGAAAGAAGTTGAATCATTGTGACACTGGGTGTGAAGTCCCTGGCATTCTTGGGTCTGATCAGTACACTGAGTGCAGGTTTGCTTCTTTGCTCTTGCAGTGTGATAATGGTGTTTGTGGAACAACTACACAGCAAAGCAAGAGACGGGTAACTGTTCTTTCTCCTCTGCTAACTGGTGACACAGACAGGGAGGAACTGGATTGAAATCTAGTTCTGAGAATGGTAAATTTGCTCTCAGGGCAAATATCTCAACGTCAGTGTTTATGATTGTAGCCAGGCAGAGACATAGCATCACAATTCAGAAGAGTAAGATGGAGGATTGGACCAGTAAAGAACAAGGAGTTTTGTAGTTAAAAGAGACTCAGTTTTCTCAAATCAATGCTGATTTTCCATTCCTTCCCTGTTCATCAAAAGGAACTGTGTCAAAGCTTTGTTGGAAGGTTAAATACATTTTTCAGTGGAAACTGTAACAGATCGGATAAAATGAATCATTTTAGTATTCAAAATTTCAGGCTCTTCTGCATTAGTAGCCAGATCAGGAGATACACTGGGGTTTTTCTCTGGGTAAGAAAATGATATGGTGGAAAACCAGGGATTTAGAAACAAATGATGACTGAGAAATGCCAAGGAGAAAGATGGGAAGAGCATGTGAACTGGGGTGCAGTATGGAATGGATTGGAAGGTGGACAGGGTGAGAGATTTCTCCTTACTATCACATTCATAATGATTTGTAGGGAGGGTGAAACACTTCAGGTAATTTTAAAGAAATTTTTATTATGGGATGACTTGTGTGACTAGATTGCCCCATTTAGATCACACTAAGGATCTATAAACTATAGTATTTTTCAAAGTGATCTATGTGTTTTGAAAACAGCAAAATTGATATTAACTAACAAGGTACAGAGTGGGGACAGTTTCTGCCCCCCCCCACAATATATATGCATGTATGTCTGTCTTGTTATCTGATTTTATCCCAAAGTATTCAGGAAATTAACACAAGCATAGAGAAGACAAATACTCATGTTCATTCAAGGGTGGACACTTACAGAAGACTGGAAAAATTGACAACCTGTCAGGATGACTTGGGATATTTACACAAGTGTGTGGGGTGACAAACTGTAGAGTCTAAATTGTTTTAGATTGGTTATGATTCTAGGACAGTGAGAAATGGAGAAACATGATAAAAATGGATATTCCAGTGAACCTGACTGAAATGAATAACAATATGCAGAAAGTTCCACTATGAAAAGAATGATTCATTGCAGCAACATGGATGGAATTGGAGGGCATTATATTAAGTGAAATAAAACAGACACAGAAACAGATGTACCTAATATTTCTCCTCATATGTGAAAGCTAAAAAATTTCCAGCTGAAAGTAACATGGTGATTTCTGGAGGTTGTGCAGAGTGTTTTTGGTGTGAGTGGGTGGGGTAGTTAAGAAAAGAAGTTGGTTTTGATTTATACATGCTCTATGCATCTGTGGGTATCACACTGGACTCCATTATTGTGTACAATTAATACATGTTAATAAAAAATTTTAAAATAAATAAAAAGCAAATATCTTTTTAAAAAGGCAAAGAAACCCACTAGTATGCTTGCTCTTTCTTCCTTATGCAATCATCTCCACCATATCTTCCTTATGCAATCATCTCCACCATGGTCTCAGAAATATAATAAATATTGGGGAAGCTAGAAATTAATCTGTTATAGAGTATGGTTTCCTTTATATTGGTGTTGGTGGTGATCACTGGCATTTTGAAACATGACCATAAAAATCTTAGTGATTTGAAGCTCTCCCTGTGAACCAGCACCATGCATGGACCACCACACTGGGACACAGCCAGACCTCATCCTTTTCTTATGAGTCAGTGCCATTCATGGACTGTGGGGAAAGAACCAGAATTCACTAAGAAGCAAGCTCTCCCTGGGAACCAGTGCCTTGCACGGGCTGCCGCAGGGGAACAGCCAGATCGCAGCACCTTCCAGTGCGTGTGCTGGGAAACAAGAAAAGCCAACCCCTCCACCCCCACTGTAAGCAACTGACTGATCTGGAGAAACACAGATTGTGATGATAGCTATTCAGGTGAAATGCAATTTGATGCTTGTGGTGTTTGACATGTCACTGACTTTGCAAGTCTAGGGCCAGTGGGCTGATCATCTATTCAGAGGATAATGGTATGCAGTGTGTCATCTATTGGGAATCTCCTTCTGAAGGTGGTAGCCATTGTTAATACCCCATCATCTTGTTTTGAAGTCTTGCATCATTTTCAATTTTTGGGGGGGTTGGGTTTTATTCTGTTTTGTTTCATTTGACTTTGTTATATCCGATGGCATAGGCAGGTATTTCAAAGATAGCAAGATATATTATGGTAGCCATTTTGGATTTACTATTGTCTTGTTTTGAAGTCCTTTATTACATTCATTGTTTTGTTTTTATTGGTTCTATTCTGTTCTGTTTTGTTTGATCTTTACTGTATCTGAGGGTATGGGCAGCTATTTTGAAGACAACAAGAGGCATTATGCTAACCATTGTTGATTTCCTACTATCTTGTTTTGAAGTCCTGTGTCACTTACACTGTTTTGTTTTGATTGGCTTTAGTTTGTTTTGTTTTGCTTGGTTTTATTCTCTTTAAAATAAAATTAAAAAAAAAGAAAATCCCAGAATGCATTTGCAGAACAGATCCCGAAGCCCTGCATGTGAACTTCTCATGAAAATTGGAGCAAGTTTTCAATAGGATGGCCTAGACCTGACCTCAACCTGAGGAGTGGGTGATAGAAAAAGGACAATCACCATTCAGTTTTTGTCACTCTGTTCATAGTGGCCTACCCTCATGTGTTTTTTTGTTTTTTTTGTTTTTTGTTTTTTTTTGTTTTTTTTGCTTTTTGGTTTTTTTTTTGTGGCACCGAAAATTGACCTCACAACCTCATGCCTGCCAGGCAGGCACTTAAGCCGCTGAGCCAAACTCCCGGCCCTAGTTTTTTGAGACAGGGTCATGCTATGTAGTTCAGGCTGGGCTTGTGCTCACGTTGTAGCCCAAGCTGGCCTCAAACTCACAACAATCCTCCTACCTCAGCCTCTTGAGTGCTGGGATTAAAGGTGTGTGCCACTATGCCTGGATACCCCCATGTTTTTATCCTACTTTTACTTGGCCCAAACTCACTCTTCAAAACCTGTTTCTTTTCTTACCTTTAATAAAACTTTGCTACCAAAGGAAAAAAATCTTAGTGATTCTTTTCTGAGGAATAACAGGTGATAGATGTGATACTGTGTCGATTCTGAGACTGTTATCCCAGCTAGAAGCTTAGAAACCAGCTACCAAATTATGAGAAAACCGATGCTGGATGGAAAGGGCACATTTTGGTAGACAGCTTTACTTGGAGTTCAGGCCACCTGCTAAGGCAGGTAAATGAATAAGCTCTCTACAGATTCCAACTGCCAGCTTCAAATGGAGCAGCTGTCTTCACCTCTCCCTAAATTACAGATTCAGGGGAAGAACAAATGCTACCATAAGTCACTGAGTTTTAAGATTATTTTTACAAAACAATAAATAACCAGAAGAGGTGATTTCTTTAAAAAAATGGACTACAGTTTACTTCTTCTTAGCTGGGATGGACAGAAAATGGATTAGACGAAAGTACTTGTAAGTTTGAATTTATAGGAAAGTGAAACTGAGAAAAGGAGAGCAGCTCTGTTGGATGTGTTTATGTCATTGTGAGATTGGAGATGAGCCCATTTGCTTCATGAGTAGAATGAAGTAGAGAGGAGTTGACACAAATGGATTTAGGTTTCAAGAAAAATTATAAAATCTTAGAATAAATTCTTTGAGGAACAAGAAAGAATTTGATCAAAGTGATTGACACATAATATTTAAATACAAATGAAGTTACAAATTATTTGTTTATAATATGGCTATTTTCAGCATGGCAAAACTTTTTCACTAGTGATGCATTTGAAGAGGGCATAACATATTCTGCAAGATGGATTTGGTGGAAAATAAAGGAAGTCTTGAAATAGTATTATTGATATTGTGAGTGAAATGATCAGGTAGAGTCCAAGAGAGGCAGCAAAAAGCAAGGCTTAGGGGAAGTTGATTGCCCAGGAAATTAGAGAAAGATTAAGGAATTAGAGACATGTTTAAGAACAAATTTACTTTGAGGGAATAGAAGAAACCAAAAAGACCTGGTTAGATATAGAAATTTCCAGGATTAAGATTTCAAATGTGGAACAATATTTTAGTGTAAAGTATCACATGAGAAAGCAGAAAGAGAGTAAAGCTGAAAGTAATGGAGAAATTAAGAAGCTGTTAGGTTATGAAGACTTATGGGATTTTTGTACAGTGTTTGGAATTGCAATGGGTTTAGGAATTGGAGGAAAAGGAAGAATGTAAGTTAGAATAAACCATTCCAGAAACCCCTAAAAACTGTTGCATATTGATGCTGAAAATAGGAGGAAGGTAGCATATATATGTGTATGGGCTTGAAGACTGAGAGTCTATTGGAGGAAAATTGCTAAGGTCCAGTGCCTTTTTCTTCCTGGGCTTGGGGTAAGATCCGTGTCATTTCACTTGAGAAGGTTGGAAAGACATAGGGAGTCACCAGGAAATGCTAAGCTAGTTAAATTCAAGAGATAAATTTGGTTTGGAAAAGACAACTGCCATATAAAAATGTCTTTAAAATATCTCAGGAGTCCTTGAGGCTACTGATAGGTACTGAGGACAAAAATGGAGTATGGAAGCATGTTTTTCCCTTTATTGCTAGAATCAGATGGGAGGAAAAAGTTGGGAAGACTATAACCCAGGGTAGGGAAATGGCAAACACCATACCATTATGTATAGTGGTGAAGCTAAATTACCAGAGGATAGTAGTTCAAAAAATTAAATAAACAAAACCTGTGTGTTGTGGTTTGTTTAAACGCATCCCCAAAGCCTCATGCAGTCATGGAGGTGGTTGAGTCTAGCATTTGTGATTGGTTCATTGTCTAGTGCTGGGATTGGTGGTGTGAGCACTGTATCTGCCCAGAGGCAAGTAGCCAGCATACAATGTAAGGGAGGGAAGGAAGTGTGCCTTTCCTTTTTGCCCTTTTGCTCTTGTCATTTGTGGCTGCTATGAACGGCTGCCCCTCAGTCATGCTACCCTGCCTTGGAAGCAGCTGTGTATGGACTGAGACCTCCAAAAACTGTAAGCTAAGTAAACCTTTCCTTGCTCCACTTTGGGCATCAGGTAGTTTGTCTCAACAATGAGAGAAAAGTAACCAAGACAGAATTTGGTACCAGAGAAGTGGGGTCATTGCTGTGACTGTACCTGACCATGTGGTTCAAGAGCCTTTGGGAATGGCTTGTGAGAAGAGTTTGGAAAGATTCTGAGATTTTGCCAGAAAGAATGACACTGGAATGGCTTAGGCTATTCTGTATGGGAGATTCTGGTCAGAGCTCAGGAGACCAGAAGTCTGACAGAAAGCCTGCTGGTAAAGACCTGGCCCGGGAGGTTTCTGCTGGGAAGAACTGCATTGGTTGTTGAACTCCAGGAGATGTGTGTTATAGCCTGGCAGAAAGGTTGTCTGCATTTTGTTCATGTGAAGAGACTTTGCCTGAGACTAAGATTAAGGGCAATGGACTGATTAATCTGGCAGAAGAAATTTCAAGGCAGTCGGATTTGAGGCAGTGGCATGGCTATTATTGGGTGCTTTAAGCCAGATTTATGTTGCAAATCAAGAGCAAAGAGCCCAGCAGGATGATTTAAAATATTGTGTTTGACCAGAAAATTGTGGACTATAAAGATAGAGCTGAGATCTCGATTGCAGAGAAGGGGCAAAAAATTTTTAAAAAGATGGCTTGCAGGCATCATGGAAACAGACAGCAGGTCTCCACCCCTTGCAGGCTCAAAACTGTGAAAGTAAAAGATTCTGCTTGGAAGAGAAGTCACAGAGTACAATGCTCCAGAGTGACGGTGGAGGCCACATGAGGTTCCAAAATGGTGGTGGCCCCACCAGGTTCCAGAATGGCAACAATATAGAGACTCTGTTCCTCACAATCATGTTCAGAGTGCCCAGAGATCCAGGCACTTGACCCCTACAGCTAAGAGAGAGAAAAGCCTGGCTACTGGTCTAGCTGATAGCAGACCTTGACAACATCCATGTAGCACTGGTTTTAGGCACATGGAGAATACATGAGTTCTGAGGTAAAGTGGCTTCCACCCTGATTTCTGAAGGCATGGGAGGCCAGACAGTGTGCCTCTGAGAGGGCAGTGTGTGAAGCTGTGAGTGTGAAGCCAAAGGTGCAATGGAGAACTCAGAAGTTTAAAAAATCCAGGAGTGTAGATCATCAAAGGAAACCTGCAAGGACTAAACTGAGTGGGCCTAAGAGAGAAGCTCTGAGAGCTAAAAACTCTGAAAGTGCCATGGAGGTAAAGTCACTTGAGCATTTTGGAGCTCACAACCAGTTTGCTTCAGATGCTGAGCATGGAACTACAGGACTTAATGTTTGCCCTGCTGGACTTTGGACTTCCTTTTGTCCCATTTCTTTGTATCTCCCTGTTTGTACCCTTTGGAATGGTGATATTTATCTCACGCCACTGAATGTTAAAAATGTTTAACTTTGTTTTCGTTTGTACAGGGGCTCACAGCTACAAGTTTGCTTTCCATCTTGGAGGAGACTTGGGACTTCGAACTTTTCAGCAATGCTGAAACTCTCAGGACTTTGGCAACTCTTAGAGATGGACTAAATGTCTTTTGAATAAAGGATGTACATGAATTTTGGGAGAATCAGGGGTGGAATGTTGTGGTTTATTGAAATGTCCCCCCAAAATGTCATGCAGTCATGGAGGCAGCTGAGTGTAGCATTTGTGATTGGTTCCTTGTCTAGTGCTGGGATTGATGGTTTGGGTGCTGCACCCACCCACGTGAGGGTAGCCAGCATACAAGATAAGGGAAGGGAGAAGGCTTGCTTTTCCCTTTAGCCCTTTAGCTGTTGTTTCTTGCAGCCACCATGAATGGCTGCCCCTCAGTCATGCCACCCTTCCTCGGAGCCAGCCGAGTATGGACCGAGACCTCCAAAAACTGTAAGCTAAGTAAACCTTTCCTTGCTTCACTTTGGGCATCAAGTATTTTGTCTCAACAATGAGAGAAAAGTAACCAAGATAAACCTGTGTCTAAATGTCTGTTGTAGGTGATAGAGTTTAGTGGAAAGGCCTGCCAAGATCAAGACACAAATCACTTCTCTGTTGCTAAAGTGTTTATATCTATTTCCCTATTGCAAATCCCACAAGGGCAAGAATCATGTGTGTTGTGTTCACTATTGCAACTGAACTCGGTGCCCAGGACACAAGAAATACTTAAGCAAGTACTTATTAAATAATTCAACTTATAATAATCTTAACTATATTAAAAGTTTTTGTTGAGTGTGTATGGTGTGTCAAAAATGGTACCAAGCAGTAGCTTACATAATTTTGCTATTTAATCTACAGATCTAGAGGTGGCATCATCAAATTCTAGATTATGATATGGAGAGATTAAATGATGCAGGCATAAAAATGGTGTGAGACAGGGATTGAATTTAAATTCAGAGCTGACTCCAAATTGTATGCTTCAAACCACTACTCATAGTTGTGCTTTAGGTGTGAATTATAACCTGTGTGTGGAGCATAGAAAGGAGGGAAGAAAAGTGGGTCACTGAGATTTATAGGGACAGATGCTCAAATATTCTTGGGTACAAAGATGATCCAACTTGATGATATCTCACTACAGTTTTGATTTGTGTCTCCCTGATGACTAGTGATATTGAGTATATTTTTATATACTTGTTGGCCATTTGTATATCTTCTGAGAAATGTCTACTCATTTCTGCAAGATTATTTTTTATTAAGATTTTGAAATTCTTTACAAATTCCACACGGGAATCTCTTGTCAGATGAAGAGTTTGCAAACATTTTTTTCCTTCCACAGGTTGTATCTTAACTCTTGTTTCCTTTGCTGTGTAGAAGCTCTTGTTCGATATAATCCCTTTTTGACTAGTTTTGCTCTTACTGCCTATGCTTTTGGGGGTGTTGTCTAACCAATTATTGGTTGTGCTGATGTGTTGAAGTCCTTCCCTGTGTTTCAGTGTCTTTCTATACTGCTGCATCTACAGCTTCCCAGGTGTAGCAGAAGGCAAGGATAATCTGAGCCAGATGTAACTGGTCTCCCTCCTGCAAAGAGTAGTCAGCTACGTGTTAAAAATTAAAAGATGGAATCAAGGGTAGAATCCAAATGATCATTTTTGAGGCTTCATACAACTGGAATTTGATGTCAAACATATAAATAACAACATTTGATTCATCGCTGTAACTCTCTTAGATCAATAATTAAATCAGGATCATTCAGCTACACTTGAATAACAGTAAAAATATCTTCTTGGCT
>RJWM01025442.1:0-29403 GCA_004363535.1 Dasyprocta punctata | reverse complement strand
AGCTGAGGAGAGAGATGAGAAGTATATCTAAGAGACAGTGGCTCAGATATGTGAGGCAACATGTTTGCTTTGCTTTAGTTTATTAGAGTTGGGGTTCCTGTCCCTATTTAACTGACACAGATAGAATAGGAATAGAGTTCTCAGCAGAAAGTCACCTCAGAGCAAACAGGAGATACAAGCACTTTGAATGCCAGTACACCCAAATTAATCTGAACACTCTGGCTGTGACTATACTGGCAACAAACAAACAAACAAACAAAAACAAAGTAAAGCAGAATGAAGCACTGTTCTCCATATCTCAATTCCAATTCCCCTCCTTACCTTTCCCAAATATAACAAAATATTTTTGCCTAGAGTATTAATAAAATTAAGGAAAGTACGGGCACAAGTTTGGCCATCTGTCACAATTTCAAACTCCACCAAATCATTGTAGATATTACCTGTATGTTCTATACAGATACTTGATCATATTAGAGCATATTGGATCCATAGAAGTAAAGAGTTAGAAGGAAGCTTACATACATCTTTTTTAAATTTCTCATTTTACAAAGTAGCAAATGAAAACACAAAGAGAGAAGAGATCTCCAAGTTCACACAGTTAGAATGGCAGAGCCAAGGCCAGAAGCCACACTTCCTGACCATCCTGTCCCTGCCCATACTCCCTAACCTCCTGTCTTGGTTACTTTTCTCTTGTTGCTGGAACAAAATACCCGACACCCAAAATGAAGGAAGAAAAGGTTTATTTAGCTTACTGTTTGTGGAGGTTTTAGTCCATAATCAGCTGGCTGCAAGGCAGGGTGGCCTGGCACCCGGGCAACACTTCAAGGCACCAGCCAGCAAAAGCAGCTGGAATAAAAAAGTGTGTGGGGAGCAAGCCTCTTTTCCTCCCTTATATTGCACACAGGCCACCCCCCACCCCAGGGCCAGTGTAACACTCACAAAATCTCCTTGCTCTCCTCTTGCACAGTATGAGAATATTTACAAAGTAAGAACATTGGCTCCCTGCTGAGTCGCTAAAAGTTGTTAAACTTTTAAATTTCTCAAGCTGACACAATATATCAACCATAACACCTTCCCAGTATGATATTGGGTCTCAGTTTCTGAATGATCCATATAGAGACTGAAGATTTATCCTGGTTTTCCTGAACTGCTAGAAGTTACTATCTTAGCACCCAAATGATCCCAGGTAATGACACCCAGGAGAAAACATGATTTAAAATCTTCTTTTTGGAAAAGTTGTGTCTTTGGCCAAGGGAGATAGACCCACTATTTTCAGCACGGACAGATGAATGGTCCAGAGAGGCTGGCCCAGCAGCCTGCTCTCCTTTAGGCTGAGTAAAGCCAGCTGGATAGTGGAAGGACAAAATAACCAGAGACAGAACAGGAGAATGGGCCCTCCCAGTGGCAGAAAGCATAGAATCTTTTGTGCTACCAAAAATTCAATCCAAATTTAAGGCTGACACACAGGTGGAGTGGGTGAGCCTCTGTGATTTGATGGGTTCTTTGAGGCTCTGCCTGCCTAAAAATATCTCCACTACCTACTTGCCGAGGACATACTCCTTTCTTATCAGGCCTGCAATTTCTACCATTTAAATTGCTACGGTTTTTAGATGACAAAGGATGGGACATGTTTCCCAGCAGGTCACCATTAAAGCAGGTTTCTGGAGAGCAGAAGGGAGGCCCTCCAGTGTGCCCTTTTTAGCATAAAGTGCTAATACTGCCAGAAGCCCGGGGAAGACAGGACTGGCCTGCTTTACAATTTTACCTCCTGTGGAAACACCAGTCACTCAATTTATTCATGCCCCTATGACCAGGACCTTGAAGAAATTAGGCAGCAACCTTCAGAGAAAGTATGATAGTGGGCCTGTAAGTAAAGCAAGATTCTGCCTCTCATCTGCAGCCTGATTTAGGTTTGGCTTCTTTCTGCTGTGGGAATCTGGGTCTGAGTTGGAGAGCTTTTCCACATGCATGGGGCAGTGAGATATCAGAATGCCCCCAGATCTCAGCAGGTTCCATCTAAGTGTTGTTACTTCTCCCAAATTCTTCCCTACTTCCTCTTACCCCTTGGGCAATCCCAGAAGGAAATTTAAAAACCAGATGCATTGGGGCCTGGCACACTATTGAGAAATAGAGGAATGAAATACTAGGAGGCATGGGAGGGTATGAGGGAGATTCACAGCCCTGATGATTGGTTTTGTTCACCCCACTCCAACAAGTGGAAGCCACAGCTGTGCTCTAACAGAGGATGGAGCAAGGGAGACAGACTGACAGAGGGGGTCAGAGAGGAGTAGCCGCTGACAGGAAAGGCCTGCCAAGCAGCAGAGTGATTAATGATCTTGGGCCTGGGGTGCAGACTATGGCTAGAAGAGGGGAGGACAGTGTTGATGGGGTTGGAGGTCGTGCTGAGAATTTATAAGCTCTGGTGTGAAGGGGAAGCTGTCTGAATACTTGAGAAGACAGTAGGTGTAAGACTTGTCAGGTGGAATCAAGGTGGTACCTTGATTTGGGTTAGGTCATTCTTTCATTCATTAGCAAAGCACACGTGGATAAGACAGGATAATTCAGCTGAAGGGACTGATTAATGTCAGACTGCTTCGTGATTGTCTTATCTGAGGCAGACAAACCTTGGAGGGGGGTAGCTCGCCCTTGAAGCAAATGGATTACTCTCATTGTCTATCACCCGGGCAAGAATTTAATTTGATGCTGGCCATAAGGATAGAAAAAGGAAAAATTTCCCAAAAGCAGGGCTTCTTTTCTGCTAGTGCTTCAAGGCCAAGAAAGCCCTGGGTTATCTCCAGTGTGAGCAGACACTAGGGCAACTCATGTGGGCATCTGGAAGCCAGACCATGAAACAGATCCTGAGGATGGACCTGATATGAAGGAAGAGATTTCGGCAATGCTCAGTTTTTATAAATACTTTGTAGTGAGTCTTGATATCTGGTAGTGTAAATTCTCAAGTGCCATTGTTTTTCAAAATTATTTACTTCAGGGGTACTTGTTTCAAATTCGTAATTAATGTAACTACGTTTATTTAGGTCTTTTTTGCTTTCTTAACTCAATTTTAGTTTTCAATACACTGACACTACACTGAACTGCTAAATTTCTTGAGTTTGTTTCTAGAAGAAGGAACTGTAAATTTACATACTTTGGAGGAAATGGGAAAACAGTTTAGAACACAATTAGGTAAAAAAAAACCCAACATAAATCTAGCTGGACCTCTACAGATTTTAAAGCATTATTTAACAGGGAGAAACTGCCGCTTTCTGCTCCTCTCACTACTTCTCAGGACACCCAAGCAGGGGAGGGAACCAAAGAGCTCCACTGAGCCTGGAGCTTGGCCCAAACCAAAGAGAGGAAGAAACAATGTTGTTTGTTTCAGCTGCAAGGGAAAATTAAGGTTATGGTGCATTCTACTCAAAACAGGGTTCAAATCTCCTCAGATTCTTGCATTGCTTAATTGGTTATTCTTCCCTTGACAAAAATTGGAAAATCTGTAAAGAAAGGGTATCTAAGGGTTTTGGGTCTTCTGATACTTATTGGATTCAACAGATTAAGCAGGATCACCCTTAGATAAAATTGATAATTAAACAAAAAGTCATTTAAAGGGCTTTTAGACACAGGAACAAATGCTTCAATTATTGCCCAGCACCATGTCCTATGACATGGCCTCTGGATGTGACAACTATCATATCTACAGTTGTGTGCAATGTTTCTCACTCTAGTAATAAAGTGCTAAATTGATTTAACCTGGAGGGATGCAAAGCTATCTTTACTGCCTCATGCAAACTGACTTGCTTTTGAGTTACAAATTTATGATCAATTTAGAATAGTAACCACAAGGGTGTGGAGGAGACTTCCTTCGATGGGTCAGAGAGACATCGCAAAATTTGATTTCTAGTCATCAGGGTCTAAAACCATTTCAGAATTTTGCCTTTAAAAATATATATAAGTGGTGTAAGGCACAGAGAACTTCCCCTGGTGGGGCCTGGCCTGGCTTGTGAGGTGGGTCCTGTGCTTTGGAGCTGAGATTTGCAGCCGTGCCTGCCATGTGCTGAGGAGGAAATTCCCCTGGAGCCTGCCAAGCCTTTCAGTGGCTGCCCCACCAGCAGCACTGCAGCACTCAGCCCAGCCCAGAAGGCAGGACATGGCTCAGGAGAAGTGGGACACAGCTCTGGTGCGCCCAAGTCAACCCGGTTTTTCCCATCACCTACACACATGCTTTATGCATCAAAAGTTTACACCACACCATTGCTCGAATTCCCAACAACAGCAGGGCCTCCAGGCCAGAGCAGGAGCACAACCTGTGTGTCACAGGGCAAGAGAGAGCCCAAGGTGCCTAAATACAAAATGCAGTTTTTTCTCTATAGCTTATCACAAAAATTCCTTATAATCTTCAGGTCTAAAACTAGTTAAATGTGCTCACAATTTAATTTTCAAAAACTGAAAGGGGGAGTTTACCTCATAATAGATTTCACTTGGCAGTATACACCATTTAAAATTTTAAAATTCTAATAAAGATGTAACTACTGCAGCAGAAAGATAATGCAGTCAAATAAAGGCTAAGAAAAGTCCTTTGGAAAGATCTTCATACTGGACAATCAAAGCACCCAGTCCAGTGCTAATTTGGGGTCGAATTTCCAGGAAAAGCTAAATGGCCTATCTGGGTGCCAATGTGTGCTGTCCAGCTGTATCATGGATCCAAACCCAGAGAAGGAGTTGATTCCACCTCTTAAGCAGCAGACGTCCTATGACAGTGATGCCTCGGAGACCATGCCACAACTGATAGAAAAGAATGAAGCTAGAGCCAAACTTAATTGACCCAAGGTGCCCAGAAGATGGTAACAAACAATAAAACCAGAAGGTTAACTAGATAAGAGTAGATGTTAAGTCCTATGATAAACATATGTTAATTATAGATAAGATTTTGTCCTTTCCGAATTCTTTTATAAGAGATCTCTGCTAATTGACCTACAATAAATCTGACTAGACTATTTATAATTACAAATTCTATGATTATAAAAATTGGCATAATTCAATTTGGCTAAAATATATTTGAGTGCACTCTGATTGTGTAAGATGTTTGTCAGTCTGCCTGTGTATCTGTTTGTCTGTTTGTCCAGTCTGTTAAGGTGTTGTTGGGAGTCAGTTGAGCTAGTGATCATTCACATCTGTGGAGCCAAAAGCACAAGTGCCCATACAGGAGTGCCCAAGTGGCACGAAGTGCCCTCGAAATGCCATGAGGGAATGGGGTGCTTGAAGTGACAGGTGTTCCAACCCCAAGGACATGGAGCGAAGTGAGCTAGTTCAGCAAAGGAGCATAATACAAATGTATAAATAGCCCCTGGGAACTTCAGAGAGTTCTTGTGGACACCAACAACTCTGTGTTTGTTTCTATACCTGTTCGAATCTGTACAGATTGTCTGTCCATGTTTGACCATTTGTCCATTTTGTAAACAGTGGTTTCTTTTATTTTGAGCTCAACAATTTGTTTTTTCTTTTCTTTCTTTTTTTTTTTTTTTTTACATTCTTGGATCATTTAATCAAAGTTTAATTTGGATAAGGGATGGGAGTTTGGCTCAGTGGCTTAAGCACCTTTCTGGCAGGCACGAGGTGGTGAGTTTGATCCCTGGTACCAACAAAACAAAACAAAACAATTGTTGTCTATCATAACTTCAGAGTCTCTCATTGTTCAAAAATAATATGTTAAATGTTATAATTGGAGTTGTCTTAAGTAAAAAAAAATTAAGATGATTATTAAACAAAATCCCTTGGGGTGAGGGGGGATTACTGGACAGGACTTTGATTGATGAATAAGAAAGTGGCCACCTGGTAACATTTTTAACCAGTTCTTATTCATTGATTGGAGGCCCCAGTGATCTCCAGTGCCTTAAGGGAGACACCCCAACTAAAGTTATATAAAATATTATTGTAATATGTTCACACTGGTCATCATCAAAAGAAATAATACAATAAGGTTTTTTACTTAAAAATGCCCATACAAAGGTTTCATATGGCTATGAAAGATTGTTATTAGCCTCATGGTGTATTTATGTATTCATTCCTCCAGATGTACAGGTCTTCAAAAATGTAAAACAGATTGTTTATGGTGACAAACTTTTGTTTCAGATTCAGACCTCTGTCTTTAACAAAAACTTGTGAGATGTACATCCCACTAAAGGTCAGCAAGTTAGGTAAAATCTTTATGTATTGGGTAAGGACAGTTGACCATAAAGAGAGTATCTTATGTTAAAAAAATGCAAATTCAAGTGTGTTAAAAAAAAAAGTCATCATAATTGTCATGTTACAACATTAGGTATGGTTTTGTTTTCTAATTTTCTGTGTAAATTATGTAACAGTTTGTTAATATTCAAACCAGCCATTCAAATGTTAGGATATCCATGGTTGTTTTAAAAAATAATGGTTCTATTTTATGTTCCAAGATGTTTGATATTTAGATAAGATGACAATGTTACTTTTTCTGCCTCTACTACACTGTACAGTTAACAGTCTTTTCTTCTGAATGTTCAACAACTGAGGTTTAGAGACCAACAATTGGAGAGACAGACGGGCTAAGAGGATAGCCAATATTTTGGCTCTAGCCCTCCAAGGTCAGTGAGGACCCAGGACATTAGAGAACCTCGTCTGTGACATCCAATACTCAGTGAGTCCCTGGTCTTCTGGTCAGGGAGACTATGAGACCACAGAGGAAATTGATCATTGATGTGTGGTATGCCTAAGGAGAGTCACCAGGAGAAAAAAATCTCCCAGGCTTTCACAGAAAGCAACTTGGTCAAGCAATGGCCATGACTCATCCAAATGGCTGGCACTGACAAGAACTAAGAGGTGCTATGTAGGGTTCCAAGACATTTCTTGAGGAGATTTAACTGACCTTGATAAATGACCAAAAACTGATTGTTTTTAAAACAGGTCTTACCTTAACTTGGTCTTGAATATCCTGCAGAAAACATACAACTACTAGAGGTATATAAAACAATGCTAAAGTAATATGTTATAAAAGAAACTCAAATCACTAACATCTTCAGACAATTGCCAGCTACACCAGTAGCTGACTATGGTTATGGGTTAATGGACTACACAGGGTTTCAATTGCAGAATGCAGGGACTTAAAATCTTTGGACTGCACTTAAAAGATCATCCTCAGAGCTCCCCAACACAGCTCCTCCAACTTCAACTGACCACCCACCCTGTGCAACAACAAAACAAAAAAGATGGATATGTTGGGAACCGTTGAAGCTGGAAAATGACCCACACATGATCTTACCAAAGTAACAAAGAGCACCTGCATCAACCAGGTGAAAATGCTGCTACAGCCCAGAAAAACACAAGGCTCCTAAACAATCCAGGCCTGGGTTGCTAGGCAGAGAGGCTGAAATTGACGTCATCCTTCCCCATATATAAATAAACATGCAGCACTGGTTGAGCAGTACCTTTCCTCCCATCAGGAGGATAAGGGCTCCACCTGACCCCAGCTTTGTCTCTTTATTTTTCTCATCCTCTCGCAGTCCTTCACCCCAAGAACCTCAGGAGCTGTGTGGGTCGTGGCAGAAGAGTTAAACATGATTCCTCCTCCAGAGACCTTCTCTTCGAAGTGACTGCCCTGTCCCTGCAGGCACCTGGAGCCACAGTCCCCTGTGTCCTGGAAGTGGTGGTACTGCTTGCTTTCCCATGCATCATTTGTGTTGCCAACCCACACAGCTCAGTTTTAGGAATCAGAGGTTTATAAGTCTCAAAAGTTTCTGGCTCAACCCTCAGGTTTCACAGACTTAGAGAGGCTTATGTGGTAGGATCTGGTGGGAAAGAGGGTTCCAGACCTGTCCCGTGGCAGAAAGGTACACTTTCTGCAAATTGGCATGGAAGCATCACACTTGTTCAGAGGTTGACAGAAGGAGGCAGCTCAGACATTAGGATTCAAGCCCTAGTTCTATCTCTGGAACCCTAGGCACATTGTCAAGGCCTTCATTTTCTTCTCTATAAAATGGAGACAATGGCAGCATCTACTTCCAGGAAGTCTGTTGAAGATTAAATGAGGAAAATAAGTTTGAAAGACTTAGTTCTGCATATGGCACATTTAAAAAGTTTCATGGATTTAAATTATAAAAGGAAAGATTTTTTTTTTCTCAAAAATCTGTTGGAGTTAGGGATGATTTGCCTTTTTGCTCTGCCTCAAAGTATATGTCGACCATAAACTCTGTTGTATTTAATAGTATCAGTCATTATCAACTGATGAGAATATGCTTTCTGAAGCTCAAGTCTCCCATTTCCTGCAACTCTAGTGTATCTCACAGAGTATTATAGCTATGTTATAACACTTTAGGCAAAGGGTAGCAGTCCATTTGTTCACTGTTGTATAGCTATACCAAGATTTAGTGTCCCAAAATGATAATTGTATATATTTGATGAGTTTATGGGTCAAGAATTTGGGCAGGGCTCAGCTGGCTGACTCTTCTGCTCCATTTACTGTTGACAGAGAGTACTTGGCCATACTCAGGAGTGGAGAGTCCAAGATGACTTTACTCACATTTCTGATGACTTGGTGCATACAGCTGGGATTCTGGACTCAGCTGGGATGGTCAAGTGCTTACATACAACCCCTTCAGCCTGGTAGCTTAAGGTTGTCAGGCTTATTACACAGACACTAGGGACTAGCTTCAGAATTTCCAGGACATTATACCTATTACATTCTATTAGTCAGTTAAGGTATTAAGCCACATCCCAGTTTCAAGAGAAATGAAGTAGACTATCAAAGGATAGAGTTGCAAAGAATTTGAGCCATCATTTAATGTAACAGAGGCAATAAGAGTATACAGATCTGTATTTTCAATGTTTAAAAATGAAAAAATTGGGGGGGGAGCTAGGCATGGTGTGTGTTCATATAATCCCAGCACTCAGGAGGCTGAGGCAGGAGGATTGCTGTGAGTTCAAGACTATCCAGACTACATAGCAAGACTGTCTCAAAAAAAGCAGAAAAACAAAAACAACAAAAAAATGGGGGTAGCAGAACTAAAAGAAAATATCCATGATTATTCATCTCTTCTAAGAATGGAGAAACTCTTGAAAGAAACCACCATCACATGTTGATAGACTTTTAAATTCTGTATTTTAAACCATTATAGAGCTGGGCATAGTGTAATTGCAGCATTCAGAAAGCAGGAAGATTGTGAATCTGAGGCCAGGCTGAACTACATGAGTTCAAGGCAAGCCTGAACTGTATAACTAAACCCTTTCTCAAAAAATTTGCAAAAAATAAAAAAATAGAACTTGTCAACCCAAGAGCTGGGGATGCAGTTCTATGATAGAGTGATTGTCTAGCATGTACAAGGTCCTGGTTTCAATCCCCATCACCTCAAAACAAACAAACCAATAAACAACTTGTCAACCTAAAAAGAAACTCAGAGACAGGCTATCTAAAGAAAAGAGTTGATTCAGGGATGAGTGACAGAAGATTGTAATCTAGGGGACTTGTGCCATGGTATACCATGTAGGGGACTACAGGCTTAAACTGGGAGGCAGAAGAAAGTTAGGCTTCTTACAGACAAAATGAGGAGGATTACACAAATTGTTTTGAGACAAAGAAAACATTGGTTACAGATGTCTGTCACCAGAGTCGATATCAGTGCACTAGAAGAGACTGTATTGGACAAGTGTCATTGTACATACAGCTCACTGTCCTTGACTCATGTAGCAGGCTGCAGTTGGGTGGATTCTCTTGTCTATCTCCCTTCCTAGCCTTCTGGTTCTGTTTAGTACAGCCTAACAAAGGGACTCAATTTTGGTTCCGACAATTTTATGAATTTACACCGTTAAATAAACAGCTATAACATATAAGAGGTTCATATCCATAAGGTAGAGAACAAACATAAATGAATCAGAAAAAATAAATTCAACAGAAAAATTAGACAAAATAAATGAAAAATTTCCAAAGCAAGATATGTGCTAATAAATATGGAAGAAAATTCATCCTCTTTCCAAAAATAGAAATGAAAACTCTACAAGGTATTTTTTAATCTCTTTAACTCAGGCTGACCAAAAATTACTAGATACTGGCAAAGAGGCTGGGAGACAGGAGCTCTGAACAAACACCCTACAATAAGCTTAATAATGTATAATCAAAACCCTGTTAAATGATACATTCTTTGATCCTCTCATTCCATTTGCAAGAATTTATTATAAGAAAATAATTTAGGAACAAAGATATTTACTTCTGTATTACCCAAAATAATGATACCAAAAAATTCAAAGAAATCTAGCAATTAAGATTTGCTTAAATAAATTATATTTTCACATAGGGCAATACAATTCAGCCATTAAGAAAATGTTTTTTAACATGGAAAATTTTTCATAATCTATTAGAGAAAGTTATGCTATGTGATTCTTGTTTTGTAAGGAAATATTGAAAACAACCTTGGTGCTAGACAAATGTCATTGTTTCCACTACTTGTAGCTATTTGAAGGTACAAAATTGATGATTATTTCAGTGGGACTGTCAGGAGTTGAATTGTGGTCCCCAAGAAGATGCTGAAGTCCTAACCCTCAATACCTATAAATATGACCTTGCTTAGGAATAAGGTTAAATCAAGAGGTCACGGGGGTGGAGGGTGGGGGCTAATCCTATGTCACTGGAGCCTGTTGGGGACCAGGTTACATGACTGGCGTCTTGTAGTCTCCAGGCTGGTATGACCTGCTTTAGGAACAGAGAAAAATGCAGAAGGCATGCTTCCTGGCTGCACAGAGAAAGCTCATAACTGCAACATTCCTGAGGCAAGATAACATCTGCCAAGGACAACCTAAAGAATGCAGGTGTATTGATACGGAGAAGGACTGGTTTTCCATTAAATTGTTCCTCATTTATTGTAGTTGTTGTTCCATGAAGAGTACACAACCCCTTCCCCTGCGCTTCTCACTTGCTAGTAAAAGTGGGAGGTTGTTGTGCCTGTCCACTAGAGGTTCCTTCCTCTTGGCCCCCTTGTACCTTGAATATTGTTTTTCTTTACTCCCTGCTGTACCCCCAACAGGTATCTGGGGCTCTGGTCATCACCCAGAAGGAGCCCTTATGAAAAATGAAAATTAAGCAGAGTGTTCACAGAAGGAAAGCCATGTGAAAATGAAGACAGAGATCAAGGAACTGCTATAGAAGCCAAGAAAACCAAAGATTGCCAGAAAACCGTCAAAAGCTAGGAAACAGTCATGGAGCAAATTCTCTCTCCTAGCAGGAATCAACTTTGCCAATACCTTGGTCTCATGTTTCAGTCTCCAAAACCAAGAGATAACAAAAATGTCTATTGCTTGAACCACCCAGCTTTGGTAGTTTATGATAGCTCTAGCAAACTCACATGGATTTATGACCTTGTCCAAAATGCCTGGCCTGTGCTGGCATAATCAGGTTTCTTGGAGCTGTGAACTGGGCAATGAAAGCTTAGGCCGGCAAGACTGAAAACCATGGTAATCCCAAGGCAGACACAGTGACAAGGGGGGAACTAATGAATGAGAAAAAGAAAGCTCTCAGCAGATTGGAACAGATGAGGTCAGGAAGTAGAGGAGGACAGGAGGAAGTTTCCAAGTGCCTTGGGGGTTTCCCTTGAGTCCTCTGCAGTCTTTGATAAATATCCATTTTGTCCATGTCAGCCAGAGTGGAGCTCCACTTCTTGCAACTCAAAGATGTGTTTGGTGAGAGCAGTCAGGAAGGAAAGCCAAAAAAATGTCAGGATTGGATCTTTCCAGATGGCAGTTCTGACTTCATCATAAGACATACTGTGGAGGAACACCAGGACGGCTCTCCTTGAAAGAAGAAAATGTGGCTCCATTTTGTCTAAACGTGGTCCTATTTTTGTGTATTGAGCTGGCTAGGATATTTCTTTATCCCCTCAATTAGCTTTAAGCAATGCAAACAGGTCTAGTAGAAGTGCATGTGTAGTCTTTTTTTTTGGTACCAGGGATCGAACTCAAAACCTCACGCTAGCCAGGCAGGTGCTTAAGCCACTGAGCCAAACTCCTGGCCCTATTTTTTTTGAGGCAGGGTCACACTGTGTAGCTCAGGCCAGCCTTGCTCACATTGTAGCCCAAGCCAGCCTCGAACCCACAATGCTGCACCTACCTCAGCTTCCCGAGTGCTGGGATTAAAGGCTTGTGCCATCACACTTGGCTTGTGCATGTGTAGTCTTTAAAGCAATGACAGGTCAGTGATGCCCCACCTGTAGTTCCTAACTAGGATGCATGGAGTGACATGCACTGCAGGCTGGGACTGAGCCTCAAGTAAGAGGCCATGACATCTCAGGGCATGAAGATTACACATTAGAGTGGAAGCACTGCCCCCTAAACAGTAGATAGGCACTCAATCCGTGATGTGCAGATTGCTCTTCCTGCCTCTCTCTCTCTCTGCATAGTGCAGAGATGCTAACAGGCTTCCTACAGAGCCCAGCCTTCAGGACTCACTACTTCCCACCTTTCTCTCAGTCACTCATCCCTGAGCCCCCCCCTCTTCATGAATTAATACAACCTGGGTTTAGCCCTGGGTCAAGACCTTTGTTCTGGTAATTCGTTGTTCTAGCTGGACGTAGGACCTCCTTGGCTCTCCACAACTACAAACATGCCTTAGTGTCTTTATTGTTGTCATGGTTTGCACCGGAAGTGGTAGATTGGTAGATTACTTACTGGAATTTCACTAACTTTTTTCCCTGGGATTATGAATGTGGACTCCTCCAGACCACGCCAAGCCCCAGAAGGGCTTCCTATAACATACTATACTTTTAAATTTTTTCTACAAGGAAACCTGATAAAACGTTTAGTGTTTTAAGCTAACTAGATGAGCTCATTTATTTACTTATCTAAGAAATCATTGTTGAGAGCCTCCTATGTGCTAAACATTATTCTGGACCCTCAGGAAGCACTGAAGAGAACTCACAAAAACCTTTGGTCTCATGGAGCTGATAATTAAGGAGATGGATGAGAAAGAGATAAATGTGTTAACTGGTGAACCAGGCCATGGAGAAAGGGACAGAATTGCCAGCTAAGGAGAAGTGCTTCTTCTTCTTTTTTTTTTTTTTTCTTTTTTTAGCTATGGGGAATCGAACTCAGGATCTTGCACTTGCCAGGCAGGCCATATCCCTGGTCCCAAGGGCTTCACTTTAAAGAGATGAGATTTTAACCAAATCTTGAAGGATGCGACAGGAGCAAGTTATTTGAGTATCTGGGAGAAAAATAGTTCTAGCAGAGTCCAACAAAGACAACATGTCTAGTGTGTTCCAGGAAAGGCAGAATGACCAGTGAATGGTGGCAGAATGAGAGAAAGGAAGAGATAGCCAAACATGTTGGTGCACACCTGTAAATCCCAGTACACAGAAGGCTGAGGCAGGAGGATTGTGAGTTCAAGGCAGGTTTGGGCTACACAGCAAGTTCCAAAACAGCCTGCTACAAAGCAATACCTTGAGTCACTCCGAGGAGTTTGGCTTTTGGATTCTTTTATCCATTGGCATGTAACAATTTTTCTCAAAACATTGTGGCTTAAAGCAGCAGAAAACATTTGTTATCTCATGGTTTCAGTGCCTCAGGGTCTATCATGAGATTGTGATCGTGATGTTGGCCAGAGGCTGTACTTATCTGAGGACTCTGCTTCCAAGGCAACGTACCCACTCCTGTGCCCACAGGTGGTTAGTGCAAAAAGTCATCAGGAGCCCCAGCTCTCTCCACTGGCATCCCCAGAGGGCTGCATGGAAGATTTTGCACGTAGTTGGGTCCTCCTTCCTCAGCGAGAGACCCCAGGCAGAACACGTGGGAAGCCTCCATGGCTTTTCTGACCTGGCTTTAAGAGTCACCCTCCAAATACAATGATCTGCAAAATTTGGTGGGTTGTATAAATCAGTGATCTCCAATATGGAGGGGACTAAATAAGAATGTAGATACCAAGCAGCAAGTACAGTGAGGGCCCCTTTGAGGCTGACTGTCCCAGTTACCCGACTTTAAAGATGGTTTTCAATACATGCAAAGAGACAATTTGCCAAGTTCAACTGCATCCCCTTTTGTAGAGAATATCTAAATGTAACCAAATTCAGAAAACACATTTCTCTAATTTTGACTTCCAAGGATCCTAATGTATCATGGACTTTGACCTAAAAAAAAAAAATCCACAAAAGAAAAAGAAACAAAGAAGAAGAAAGAAAGAAAACCATTTCATTATCACATCTAACAGAATGAACAAAAACTGCTTCACATGATTATCCGTGCAAAATCAAAATTTCTTGACTGGGTACAGCTTCTATTTTTTGTTTGCCTTTTCCGTTTAACTTACTTTGCTTCACATTTTAGTTTTTAACCTAGACCGGAATCACTCCCTTGGAGTCATCTTGGGAACATGTAGGGTGTGTTTGTTCCCCAGGGGTGTGCGGGTTGATCTCTCCTGGCAGGTACAGGACTAAACCCCAGGCAGTTCAGTCATTTGCAGTTTGTGAGATAACCCTGCGCATGATTTGATCCAGACTCCGAGTAACTTTTAAATGTCCCACAAGATACTTATAGACTTGAAAAAACTGAGATTTAACCAGGCGTGGTGGCGCACGCCTTTAATCCCAGCACTTGGGAGGCTGAGGTAGGCGGAGCATTGTGAGTTCGAGGCCGGCTTGGGCTACAACACGAGTGCAAGGCCGACCTGAGCTACATAGTGCGACCCTGCCTCAAAAAAACCAGGGCCGGGAGTTTGGCTCAGTGGCTTAAGCACCTGCCCTGGCAGGCGCAAGGCTGTGAGTTCAATCCCAGGTGCCGAAAAAAAACCAAAAAACAAAAAAACAAAAAAAACCCCTGAGATTTAGAGTATACTTTATATGCAATCAGAAGACTTATTTTTTTTGGGGGGGGTACCTGAAAGCGAAATCAGGACCTTGTGCTTGCCAGGCAGGCACTGATGCTGCTGAACTATATCTTTGGCCCAATCAGAGGACTTTTTAAACATGACTTTTATTAAATACAATGTAAACAATAAGAATGAAAGTGCTAGCCAGGCCCAGTGACACATGCCTGTGATCCCAGCACTCAGGAGGCAGATGCAGGAGGATTTCAAGTTCGAGCTCACCTAGTCTCAAAAGAAAAGAAAAGGAAAGGAAAGAAAAGAAAAGAAAAGAAAAGAAAAGAAAAGAAGATGTAGCTCAGTGCTCTAGTACTGGATTCAAGCCGTAGTACTGGAAAAAGAAGTAGTGAGGAGAAAACGCTTCCTAGTAAATTAAGGGAAGATTATATGTACTTTATTTTGTTCAGTTCTTCACCAGAAATGTGCGCTGTTTTGGAAAATCACTTTGCTGAAGGTCATGCTGTTCATGGTAATTGAGTCTTCAAAATGTCTGTGTTCGTTTTCCTTCATAGCTGTCACATTGTTGGTGGCTTTACTTTTAGGAAATGGTTTCTGATTGTTTCATTATGTCTTCCCATGTAGTCCTCCTTGGGTTGTTACCTATTGAAGTATACCCTTAAGTTTGATTCTCTACTTTTTTGTGTTTTTTTTTTTCTGGTACTGGGATTGAAATTCAGGGGCACTTCATCGAGCTACATCCCCAGCCCTTTTCATTTTTTTATTTTGAGACAGGGTCTCACTAACTTATACAAACAGGGGTCAGACTTGTGATCTGCCTTCTACCTCCGCCTCCCTCAGTGCTGGATCAAGGAATGTGCCACCTCGCCTGGCTGAGTCCCTCTTCCTACTCTAAATCTCCCTCAGCCCCTCTTCTCATTGCACCAAAACACCCAGCGGGGAGCCAGGGTTCTTACTTTGTAAATATCCTCAGTCTGTGCAAGAGGAGAGCGAGGAGATTTTGTGGGTGCTACACCCACTTACACCCGCCTTTGAGGAGGGGTGGCCCGTGTGCAATGTGAGGGAGGAACAGAGGCTTGTTCTCCCCCCTCTTTTGCTCTGGCTGCTTTTGCTGGCTGCTGCTTTGAAGTGTTGCCCTGGTGCCATGCCACCCTTCCTTGGACCCAGCAGATTATGGACTGAAACCTCCACAAACTGTGAACTAAATAATTTTGGGCATCAGGTATTTTGAATCAGCAATGAGAGAAAAATAACCAACATAGCTTCTGCAGTACAGAAAGGACACTGAGAAGTTTTCCTCAAAGCCCAGCCTGCTTCCAGCAGGGGCCAAATAGTCCTTTCCCAGCCCAAGAAGACATGTGTCTCCTCATTTTCTATTTTCTCTTAGTTACTTTCTTGTTGCTGAGACAAACTACCCAGCACCCATAAGTTAAAAGGAGAAAGGTTTATTTTAACTCACAGTTTGTAGAGGTTTTAGTTCATAGTCAGTTGGCTCCAAGGCAAGGCAGCATGATAGAGAGTCACTGAAGAAGAGAAACAGTCCATGGGGTGGCAGACAGGAGGCAGCAGCCCTCATTCTACTTTCCCTTTTTAGTCCAGCCAGGCTGAAAGTTTATTGGTTGGTGCCACCCACATTTAGGGTGGGTCTTTCCTCTTTAGTAAACCTATCACTCACTCCCAGAATTGTGCTAAACTCATCAGTGAAGTAATCCAGAATCACACCCCAAAAGCCTCACCTATGAGTGTTTGAAGTCTTGGGGGACATCTACATACAGGCCATAACATATTCCTTCTGTCTTTGTTTTGTTTTTTTGAGACAGGGTCTGTAGTTCAGGGTGGTTTTGAACTCACTATGTAGCCCAAACTGGTCTCAAACTCATGGTGATCCTCCTTCCTCAGACTCTTGAGTGCTGGGTTTACAGTCGTGTGTCACCACACCCAGCTCTTTCTGTCATTTTTTTTATGCCTGTGAAGGCTTGGAGAAGAAGGGGGGCCAGAGCCAGTTCTGGCCAGATGGCAGGGTAATAAATGACTCTGATTTAATAATTTGTTGCTTTCCTCTTAATTAAAAGGCTTTTCCCTAAATGACTTGCTGATCACACAAATAGATACACTGGTTGGGTGAGGACTGGGGGCCCAGGGAAATCTACAGTGAGGAGTTGAATAGAGAGATGCCAGATGGGCAGAAGATGCCTATCCTACATGTGCTGGTGTGGGCCTGGCTTCAGGGGCTGCCTCCTGTGCATATCTGAAATGAGTTTGATTCAGTGACAGAACCTTGGGGAAATGATTCTCTGAGTTTATCTGGAAGCTGACTTAGCCATAGGACTTTTTCATTTCTAAGATCAAGGTATGAGTTTCACGTGGCCATATGGTACATGTCTGTAATCAAGAGGCTGAGGCAGGAGGAGGACCAGTTCAAGGTCAGTCTGGGCTATGTAGTAAGATCTTATCTCAACAAATAAAACAATAAATAAGGGCTGGTGATTCAGTTCAGCATAAAAAGCCTGGGTTCAAATACTAGTGCTTCCAAAAAATTTTTTTTTCATTTTATGTAACACGTCACTTTACATTCAGTTGCCCCAAAGCACTGTCTGGCCATGGGGACAATCAGGTGGCCTTTAGACCATTTTACATGTAACCTAACTTACACGTTTGATATACAAACGTAGTGGTAGAAGTGGAAGGGACGGATCACTCTTCCAAACAGTGTATGCTAATATCTACAGTTGTAGTCAAATGACACTGCTTAATAAACTGCCTATTTCTTTGGAACAATCACAATTTAAAGTCCCTGTGTCTAAAGTCTACTTTGCAGAAATTATCACACAGAGGCGTGTTTTCAAAGCCTCAAATGCAATTAGCACCTGTTATTGATAAGTGCTAGTTAACGATTTAGCCTCTTGAGTTTGTTCATGAGGGATTGGTTTTGTTAACATGGACACTGTCTTTTCCCCCCTTTCATTGCAGTTGAGAGATTGAGATACCAAATTTAATCAGAGCACACACAGGATCCCTGCTAAGGGACTTCTGTTTTTCCTGTGCTTGTTCAGACTTGTTACAAAGACCCCAAAGATCATGTCATATAGGACAGCATCCTGCCAAGTTACAGTTACCTGATAAATAATAATCTCTTGGGCTGGAGATGTAGCTCAGTGGTAGAGTGTTTGCCTAGGTACAAGGCAGTGAGTTCAATCCCTAGTACTGAAACTACTATTATTATAAGCTCTCTCTTTTAAGCTTATTTCATTCATTTAACTGAATTTCCCTCGGCATTTGTGCTTCTGTCAGACTGCATCTTTATTGCAATAAGCACCATCTTTCCTAGTGTGTCTGGATGTCAAATTCGTATGTAGGCTGCAGAAGTCAGTTCAGACGCCACTTCATCCGCTTACCTCCCTTCTTCCATATTCCATCAGCATCCCCATCTGAGCGCCTCACTAAATCTCTATGGCAGCCAGGCCTGCTGGTGCATGACTATGATCTCAGTACTTCGGGAGGCTGAGGCAGGAGAATTGCAAATGTGGGCCCAGATTGGGCAACTTAGTGACTTAGCAAGAACCTGTCTCAAAAAAAACCCACAAAAAACAAAAAAACGATAAAATAAAAAAGGCTGAGTATGTAGCTCAGTGCAAAGGCTGCATTCATTCCCCAATACTACAAATATAAATAAATAAACAATCACTCTCTGGAGTCATTTATCCATAGTTCTCTTTGTATTGTTTTTCTTTCAGTTTTTATTAGTATCTGTTTGCATTCCATAATGATTGCATTCCTTGTGGGAAGTTGGTGCATTGACATAATGTATCTTAATTCCTTTTTCATCCCCTTTCCCTCTTCTCCTCTCCTCTCTCCAGCCCTTGATCCTCTGTCCATTTGCACAAAATTTAACTCCTTACTTTCTATTATTTACCTTCTGTTTTGTTCTTTATTCATATTTTGGATTTCTCATAAGAGAAACCATGTGGTATTTAAGCTTGTGTCTGATCGATTTCATTTAACGTTATGATCTCAAGGTGCATCCATTTTCCTGCAAATGACTCAAGTTTACCCTTCCTTTTTGGCAGACTAGTACTCCATTAGGATATTTGTATCATGTTTTTGACATCTTTCTCTCTTTCTTGAGACAGTAAGTTCCTTGAGACAAAGTTTTTCTTTTTAGTGTTTGTACTCCACCCATTAGCAATGGTGTCTTGTGCACAAGGACTTAGCTGAAGAAAAGTATTACTATTTTATTCCTTTGCTATTGTTATCTGCATTATACCATTTTTGTTACTATAGCTTTGTAACATATTTTAAATACTAACAATAGAAAAATAACTTACATTTATTAATTATCTACCATATTTCATAAAATGGTTTTATTGTGTCACATTATCTCATCTAATCCTAACAGACAGTCTATGGGATAAGGATAATTATTTCTATATTGCAGATGAGAAAACCAAAATGTGAACAGATCCACTTACTTCAAGAGAATAGAAATTGGATGTAGTGGTACACACTAGTACTGCTAGCATTCTGAGGGGGCTAAGGCAGGAGGATCATATGTTTGAGCCGAGCCTGGATACTTAGCAAGACCATCTGTCAAAATAATAGAAAAAAACCAACTATAATTAAAAATGGGCTAGGGGTGTAGTTCAGTGTGAAGGACCCTGGGTTCAATCCTTAGTACTGGAAAAAAATAAGACAAACGTGAGCAGAAAAGCACAGAGACATGTACCTAATGCACTGCCATTCATATGGAAAGGAAGGAGAACATGTTTTGATTTAAATGTATGTAAAACACATCTGGAAAATATACAAGGAATGAATGGTATTGGCTGGTACTGGAAAGGAATAGGATGGCTGAGAGACAGGGATGGGTGCAGAGCAGAGTCAAGGTCTTGGATCACTAAAGCTCACAGAATTGAGGGGCCACATTGAAAGTAAAAGTAACACAAAATTATGAATACAGAATGAGTTATAGGACCTTAGGTTGGGTACATACAAATGTGATACTCAGAAGCTGCAGCTTATATAGTTTTAGGTATTAAATCTGTCTCCATCAGGAAGGAAACATTTCACTGCATATGCTTTGTATGTCTATGGAGTTTGAAACACACAAATGAATTACATATTTTTAAAAATATATGTAATTTTTAAATTAATATTTTAAAAGACTATTTCTCCACCTGATAGTATGAAATGGGCCTTTTAAAGATTTCAGAAAGCAAATAGCTCGGTATGTCCAGTTGTCTACAAGCAGACAAGGATGTTTAGTAGCTGGTTGGAGGGGGCACTGGGAAGGGATTCTGGAACTGATGCCGAATGGAAGCAGGGTATCAGGAGGTGGGAGTTCACTTCCGTAATCCAGACTGCGCTGAAAGTCTCAAAGGCTTTGAGTACTTCCTGGACTACACATTACTTTCTCTTCACATAAGGTTAAGAAAGAGTCAGCTTGCTTTTTCAGAAGCTTACATAAGAAAAATAAAATAAAAACGCAAATAATATTGAACTGATTGCTAAGAGGGAGTTGATTTCCTGGAAGCCAGTGCTAAGGACCAGCGAGGGGAGCAGAGGCGATGCTAATGCTCTTTCCCAAATGGAGCTGATGGCCCGTGGTTTTCTATTATCGCATTCAAGAGAGGGCGGTCCCTTACGGTAAACTACCTAGAAAGCCTTCATGCTCTCAGCTGCTCAATTAGGATAATTTACATTCATGATGAATGGAATGGTTTCTCCTCCCTGATTTGGTCCGAGAGTGCCTCCATCAAATGCAGACATCCATTGGTCTGTTTGCCGCAGAAAGTCAGTTTTCTGTCCTCACCACCCTGAGGTCTGAACCCCCAGGTCAACAGGAATATAAAATAGCTGGCGAGTTCCCTTCATGCTGCATTTTCCTGAGAACAAAACCAATCTGAACTTGTGAAGATTTGGAGTGGAGGCTAAGAGGAATCTTTTGACAGTAAAAAAAATATGAAATACTGGAGTAAGAAAAAGAAGGAGTCACTTTTCCACCACATCCTATAGGGTCCCACACTTTCAGTGGTCATTTAAATGTCTGAATGACAGTGGAGACAGGACACAGGTCACAAGGCCTGGTAAAATTTCCCCTACTCTTGAAATTGTTTGGCAACTGAATGGGCCTTTGTTTACTTGTATCTTGTTTCATTTTGGTCGGGTGCTTCTCCCCTTCTTTTTCTATGTAAGAGCATTCAGCTATAAAAGGAGAAGGCCACTGGTGGCCATAGGAGTTTTTAAAAAGTCAGGTGAATAAAGATGCTGATAGGGTAGTGGAGGAAAATACAAAAATTTTCACTTGTCTATTAAGAGTTAAATTGAAGCCAGATGTGGTTGTGCATGCCTGTAATTCCAGAAGTTGGCAGGCTGAGGCAGGAGAGCTGCAAGTTCAAGATCGAGGTCAGTCTGGACCACATAGTAACACCCTGTCTTAAAACACAAAAACCAACCAAACACAAAGGGTTGAACCCAAAACCAATAGAAACTCAAGCAAACAACAAACTCCTGAAAAATAAATTTTAGTTCCATGCTCTGGGCAGGTTGGGTGTAAAGGTAGAGAAACAGAGGGTAAAAAAAGAGAAACAGTAAATAAATACAACATAAAATGAAAAATAGAGATACAAGAGACAAAGCATAAACATACAGAACCAGGAAGAGAGGGGTCCAAGCACAATGGGATGGACAGAGGGAGCCTCAGGCAAGCTTTCATGGACGCGTGTCTGCCCCCTTCTGGTTTTCAGGAATACTGCAGTTTGCCAACGATTTAATCCAATGGTGAATTTTCACACCTCTAGACCTGTATCATCACGTGGGCAATTTCTAATGGATAAACAACACTATATCAGAAGTGGACTACTGAGTAAGGGCTGGCGACTTGCCTCTGTCATAAATTCTACAGTAGCATCCTGGATTAGCTGTTTGGGTTCCAAAGTAATCTATGTCTTTGAACAAGCTCCTTGGTTTTCATCAGTCTTCATTTTTCCTTAACGGTCATGAAAGGATATAATTATTCTAATTCATATTTCCATAAAGAAACTGCCTACTACCAGGCATGGTGGTGCAAGCCTATAAGCCCAACTACTCAGGAGTCTGAGACAAGAGGATCATGTATTTGAGGTCAGACTGAGCTACATAGCACCAATTTCCAGGCAAGTCTGAACTACATAACAGGACTCTGTCACAACAAACAAACAAACAAACAAACAAACAAAAAGACAAGCTAGGAGATACAGCTCAGTAGTTGAGGGTACCTGGGTTTGATATGAAGGAAGAGAAAGTGAATAAACCACACACTATATAAAAAATAATCTCCCATAGGAAAGTTCTAAACCAATTTCATGTCCATTGCTACTAAGAGGGAGTGTGTTGGACTCAGAGGTGAAGGGGAGGTGCTGGAGATGCCCTCTGCTGTGGATATAGTTTGTTGCTTATGAAATTCATGCTGGATTTAGTTCTCATTATGAGATAATAAGAGGGGATCTTTCAGAGGGGACGGATTACTGTATTAATAGGTGAGTGGGTTCTCCAAGAGCTGGTCTGCTATAGAGGCCAGTCTGGCTGATCTCGTGTGTGTTTCCTGTCTCCCACCATGTGATACCCTGTACCACCTAAAGACTCTGCCAATAAGGAGATCATCATCACCAGATGCAGCCTTTGAGTTGGACCAGAACCATGAACCCAAATGAAACTCTGGGGATCTGGGGATTCCTGGGGACTGGACCCAGGGTCTTAGCAATGTGCTACATCCCAGCCCATTTTTTATTTTGAGACTGGCTCTCACTAAGTTGCCTACTTGCCTGGGATGGGCTCAAACTTTCAACCCTGCCTCAGGCTCCCAGGGTATTATAGGTGTGCTCCAACACACTCAACTAAACCTCCTTTCTTTATAACCATGGGGAACCACTCAGACTGCTTCAAAGCTCAGAGGCATCTAAGGACACCTGAAGACGTGACCCCACTTGTCTAGCACAGGCACACAGTGGGATACAGTTATGTAATCATGACAGCACAGGTAAACACGCATGCGCTAGTTATGGCACTATGTAAGAATGTAGATATGAGATAACAATCTGTATAGGAATCACACAATAAAGATGCAGGTGGCTCTGGCGCTGGCTGTCTACTCTGCTCCATGCTGCCTGCTGTTGCTGCTGATGTCTTCGACACGTGTGTAGTTCAACCTTGGGACCTTATCTGCGAAAAACTCCTTTGGGCCCCCCCAAATGGGCCAACAATAACTTACCCTGATTTTGGTATCATACAATCATTGAGAGAAAACAGATGAAGACTCCATTAAAACAGCCTTGCACTTTGACCATCCGGGCCCATCCGCACAGCTGTTCTTCAGGCTTCCTGTAGGGCACCCTCCAGTCTGCAGCAAGAGCCAACTTCTGAGGACACATCGAACACTGGCTCGCCCTACTGTGGTGTGAATCCTTTCAGTGGCTTCCCATGCCCCTCAGAACAAAATCTAGACTTCTTCCCATGGCCTGCGGGACCCAGAAATTACCTGCTTTGCCTTCTTCTGAACCTCCCCTGGGGGACCCCTCCTCCTCTCACCCCAGTCATGACAGCCCCCTTACAGCTTCTGAAACTCACCTCAAGCTTCCGTTTGCCTCTGATTTGTGCAGCTGCCACCTGTTCCCCTAAGGTCTCAGTTCAGTGCTTCCCGTGGGGGCCCCCTTCCTGACCTCTTGAAATACTTCCCTCCTCCGTCTCTACGTGGGCCTGCTGTTTAGGTCCTTCCCATCGCTAACACTCATCTCCCCCTCTTCCTTAACTAGACTGTCAGGTCTGTGAAGCAAAGGGAACATCTTTGGGTTCTCATTCACTGCTGTAGCCCCAGTACCTTTGCACAGTGTGTGACTCCTATTAGGTCCTTGAATTTTCATTCAGGGAATATGTGAATGAATGCAAGGATAAAGTGAGATTTGTGATATTGGAGGAACAGGAAAAGTGACAGCTTACCAGTCTAAGAAAACTGGAACGGGGTGTCGAGGGGGATGCTTTTGGCAAAAAATGTACAAAATCATCCCAGCAGAAAATGTGCCAGACTTGAGAGGGAGGCTTGTGAAGTAATCGCAGCTATGAAGCCCAAACAGTGAGAGAAATTAAGATATTCAGAGAACCCTCACTCCAGACCATGGGACGTCTGGTGTTGGAATCCTTCTGTGGATTCTGCCGCTATACTACATTTAGGGTTTGTGTGGAGGGCAGTAGAGGAAGGCAGACAAGAGGAGGGAGAAAACCGAACTGTCAGACTCAAAGCCATTAAGTCCATCGGAACGGAACAACCACTAAGGAAGGTGAATTTCTTGGCTTATAAACCTTCACATCGCTCCTTTGTGCCTTGGATATGCAAATGCCTTCCTGACTGGTGCAGCGAAGAGAGGGTAGCTTCCTTATCCACTCTAAACTGGCATCTGCTTGCTCTGCGTCTCCAGTCTCATTACTGTGCTCTAGGTATAATTAACCCGAGTGGTGGCGTACATGCCCTTGAGGTGGCTGTCAAAAACTCCCTCCCCAAAAGCTGTCAGGCCCTCTCTAGGGAATCAGCAAAGGAGGAAGAGGGAAGCCCAGCCTTACATCATAAGCAGGGAGGCTCCCTGGGGACACTTTAATCCATTCTAGGTGCCAGGAACTACGGGTCTGTGTGATTCAGGTCTAGGAAGGGCCCTAAGGCACTGCACACCCCAACCTGTCCTCTCTGCCTGGGCTGGCTAATCTGCTGGGCCACTGTGTCTTTACCTCCGGAGAGAGGAGACCAGTGCTCTCTAAGGTCTCTTCTGAATTTTACTTTATGGGTCAAGAAAAGGAAATTAGATAGATTCTCTCAAATGTATTAGCAACACCGCTGTTACACTGTGAGGACCACAAAGTACACCAGGTGGAGAATTAAGAGTTATAGACTGGAAAGAATATGTCTTAGATGCAGTGCTTGTCCTCAAGAGACTCAAGAGTCCAAGATAACCCAGACGATGCTGTGGAATCCTAAGGGACTGGGGTTGCACCTGAGAAGGACAAATTCATACCAGGTGGATCTTTTTGTAATCATTGCTACATCTGCCTGCATTTTACAGTAAACTCTCCACTAACTGTTCTAAGGGAGGGAGGGAGAAAGAAAGGAAGGGGAAATAAAGGAGGGAGGGAAGGAGGAGAAGGGGAAGAGCAGGGAAGGAGGGGAGGGAAGACTGGGAAGGCAAGGCAAGGCAAGGCAAGGGAAGGGAAGGAAGGGAAGGGAAGGGAAGGGAAGAGAAGGGAAGAGAAGGGAAGAGAAGGGAAGAGAAGGGAAGGGGGAAGGCAGGCAGCCTAACCTGAGAGGTAGGTGTTGGCCATCTTTGGATGTAAGCAACAGAGACTGACTTTGACTAAATTATGCTCCTCCTTCTCCTTCCAAAACAAACCTCTCCAGAAGGCTAAGGGCAGTTCCGGAGGTCAACAGAATCATGACTCTGGGAATAACAAGGTCAGAGCAACACTGGAAGAGGAGCAAGGGGACCCCAAACATTCAGAGCCACCGCTGACCTGCACTGGTGCGATTGTTTCGCCCCTTGCCCCCCACTTCTTCCACATTAACTTTCAGGAGAGTCCGCTTACTGCCACTTCTCTGCTCCCCCAGCGGTCTCCTGGGTTAATGGCCTCCCGAGCCTGTATGAACCGGGCAGAGGCAGTTACTGGCTAGAAAGATAAAACACAGATGTCCTTCCGCTAAGGAACTGCATGGTTGCCTGAATACAAAGGCCTCATGCGTGGTGCTGCTGCGTGCCTTCTGGCTTTGGTTCCTTCTTCTACTGTATTTGGCTCCCACTTTTAATGGTACTTTTTTCAGGCTCAAGAATTGGCTTCCTTTTACTTAGTGTCCAATTGCCTTTCATGGAATCTGCACACCAACCTAGCAATACACAGCCAGAAATCGCGTTACCCCTTTGGAGGTAGCAAGCCTGCCCCTTACTACGCTCGGCTACACTGTGCCCTCCACGAGGGTCCCTGGTAGAGGCTGGTAAACGTAAAACCCTGCACTCTGCTGAAGTCAGCCCTGCAGAAAGGCTGCTGCTCCCCAAGGGAGAAAAGAGGGTGTGTGTGTGTGTGTGTGTGTGCGTGCAACACACAAGGCTGTGTTTCCCCAAAATTCATATGTGCGAAACCTAACTCTCCCTCTCTCTCTTCTCTCTCTCTCTGTCTCTTTCTTCCTTTTGTTCTTTCTTTCTTACTTCCTTTCTTTCCTTTCTTTTTCAGTACTAGGGATTGAATGCAGGGCTTTCACACTGAGCTACATCCCTAACACATTGTTTATTATTGAATTTGAAACAGGGTCTCATTAATCCACCAAATTACCCAGGCTAGGCTCCAGTGTGTGATTCTCCTGCCTCAGTCTCCCAGAGTGCTGGAATTACAGGTCTGTACCCTTAGGCCTGGCTATAAAGCTTAACCTTCAGTGTATTTGGGGCTAGGGCCAGTTAGGAATAGTTAAGGCTAAGTGAGATCATAAGGGTTTAGGATCTGGTATCATAGGATTAGAGTCTTTCTTTCATTTTCTTTTGTTTTCAGAACTGGGGATTGAACCCAGAGCCTTCCTTCAAATGAGGCTGGCTATATTCCCAGCCCTTTAAAAATTAAAAAAAAATTTCTTTTTTTCAGACAGGATCTTCATAAATCACTAAGTTGCACAGGCTGGGCTTAAACTCATGATCTCTCTGCCTCAGCCTTCCAGAAGAATTAGAGTCTTTATAAGAAGGGACACCCTAAGCCTTCTTCCTCTCTCCTTCCTTCCCTTCCTTTCCCTGTTGCCAGGCAGAGATACATCCAGGAAAAATCCTCACTGGAAGCAAACTCTGATCATGGACAATCAGCCTGCAGAGCTGTGAGAAACGAAGCTGGGGATGGTGGCACATGCCCGTGATCCCAGCACTCTGAGACCCCGTCTCAAGAGAGGCCCAGCAGCGTCTGGTCCTCATTTTCTCACCTAGGAAATCAGAGATCTCTAAAGTGCCACGTGGGCTGGGAGTGTAGCTCAGTGGCAGAGCACTTGCCTAGCGTGAGTGAGGCCATGGGTTTCATCCCCAGCACCACAAAGAAAAGCGAGCAGGCCAGCGTGAAGCTCAGTAGTAGAGCTTGCAAAAGGCTCTGGGTTCAAAGTCTCCTGCTTAAAAAATTCAACATAGCCACATATCTGTAACCATCTATCTATACATATTTGTTTGTTGCTAAACTTTATCCTGAGCCACTTTTATTAGGGGCAGGTGGACTGCTTTTATGGTTGCAGATAAAATACAGCATACCTAGTTGAATTTCAGATGAACAGTGAACCTTTTTTTTTTTTTAGTACTATACTTATATCCTATGCACTATGTGGGACATATATTTGGGACATCTGTTAAATCTAGCAATTCTAGCTATTTCTCCTCTATTCTCCAAATACTGCAACCTTGTAAAGGGATGGAACTGGACCTGATTTATCTCTGGATTCCTTTACAATGATGTGAGACATATTTTGGATTTGTCAACTGAAGATTACTAGATTTTAATCTCTTTAAATTTATTTTAAAATTTTTATTAGTACATGTTTGCAGCACATAATGATTATATTCATAGTAGGGAGTTGGTATGTGAATATAACACAACTTAATTCTTTTTACTACCCTACCACCATCTCTTAGGAAAAAACAGTTTTTGTCTTGCCAAATAAATGTACTTATCAGTTAAACATTAAAATAAATGTTAGATAGAAACAAAAGCCAGTTAAACATTAAAAAGAAAAAAGAAAAGCCAGTTAGACATCAAAAATTATAAAATAAACTCTAAGGTTTTTATATTTAATAATAAAATTTAGGAGGCGAGGGGAGGCATAGCAAAAAGATTTAATACGTGTTATGCATGTGTACCAATTCTCCCACAAGAAATGTAATCACTGTGTACTGCTAACATGTACTAATGAAAACAGAAAAAAAAAAGGCAGAAGAAAAACAAGTTTCTGGGAAAATTGACAGGATAATCAGATGACATCTCAATTGGTGAGTGGTATCTATTCGCTTCCATCCCTAATTCCATGGAGTAAAGACAAAACCTTCACACTAGGCTGGTGGGAAGAAATCAGAAAGTAAATGAAGCGAAGTCTGAGAAAACAGCCGGTGAAATTCACTCTACAATTCATGAAGAAAATCTGTCTGTTAAGATTAAATCAATAAAACACAGTACAATCTAAAAAAAAGCATTAGCTTTACAAAATATTCATAGCCTGGTGTGGTGGCGCATACTTGTAATCCCAGCAGTCAGGAGGCTGAGGCAGGAGGATTGCCATGAGTTTGAGGCCAACCTGGACTACATAGTGAGTTTGAGACCAGCCTGACCTACATGGTGAGACCCCGCCTCAAACTAAAAATAAAATAAAATAAAATAAAATACTCATCACATTGTCCTTCAGTGTTTGTTTCTAAAACAACCAGGGTAGGCTTCAAACCAGTTTGGTACCATCTAACCGGCTGACATTTGTGAGCTTTGGTTGTGCTGTTTACTTTAAGGGTTTGTTCAACTTTGTGACTTTTTTGCTTTGGCTGCCAGGAAGCTCAGAGTTAATTTGGAACCCAACTGCTATAACTATCTTTCCCTCCACTTTCATTTCTGGACTCCTGTGCTTTCCTCCAGGCCTTTATATTTTTCAGTGAATGAATTTTCTTTATAAGTTGCCTAAAGAACTTTTGAAATGTAGAATTTCTTAAAAGCGTTGTATACAGTGAAACCTCAACAGATGATGCAGTTGAAAAGGAAAAGATGTGACTATTGAATGGACCCTGATTAGTTTACTTGCTGAGGATGATTTTTTAAATACCGCATTATTATTTTAATTCCCTATGCTTAGCGTTTTAGAATGCTAGAGCTACAAATGCAATCACATCTTTTGATCCAATTCCAGAATCACCAAATCGGGATTCCTGAGGGTAAGATCCAAGAATTTATAGGCATTGTAGCCTCTGAGATTAGGATCCCCTGGTCCACACAACCTCTTACCATGTATCAAAATATGTGCTATTTTATAAATCAGCAGACTGAGTGAAAAAAGTGTCATAAGAATGGAAGACAGGCATGGGCGAAGTGCAAAGCACCAGATTTCTTAGCAAATTAGCTGATTGTTGGGGACAGAAGGAGAAGGGGCGGGGACAGGTGTCCATTAATTAGTTTCTATTCACACTACTGTACGTGGCAGGAAATGGGAGCTGGGTGTAGAGAAATGAAAGAGCTAAGATTTAGCTCGAATAATAGCAACATCCCTTTCCCATCTGTGCTGGGATTTCATGGTTCACTGAGTATTTCCCCCGCCTTATTCCCCTTCAACTCCAATGGTAAGGAGAATTAGCAAGGTGGTATTGTTTTCTACCCCTCCAGATAAGAAATGAAGGCAAAGTCACTGGGTTTACAGGTCCAGTAAAAGGGGTAGAGTTCAGATTTGAATGCTTTCTATTGGTCAACAATAGATGGTGCTCAGCCTCACTTAAATCCCATGGGCCAATGTCTTCACCATTTAAGAAAATGATTATCTCAAGTCATACAAATTCTGTATGATTATTATAAGAAAATTCGAATAACTCAGGAAA
>RJWM01025441.1:0-29333 GCA_004363535.1 Dasyprocta punctata | reverse complement strand
GGGAGACATCCCTCAGAGAAGTCAACTGTGTTCAGAACTCAGAACAACTTCTGGCTCCATCTAGAGGCTCCCAGCCAAATTCAAGCCCACAGAAGTTATGCCACCTGCTACAGGCTGAACAGGTCTAGTTCCATCCTCACAGCCAGAAATCAACCTGAATTTCAGGGGAAATAAAGGTGCAGGCTGGCTGAGATTATCCCCTGCCCCACCACAAAGCTATCGATGGCTTGCTGGATCTAGATTTTTTATGCTTGTGTTGCATACCAGTGACAGTAGAGACACACCTTGAACTGGACATTTGTTCCCTCTCTCTTCCTGTTTCTTCTTCTTCATTATTTAACATTATTTTTGTCTGAGTGTGAACATGATTTCTAGTTTTTTTGGAGGGGTTGTCATTCTGATTTGTTCTGTTCTTCCTTTTATTTCTTTCTTCTCTCCCTCCTGTCTTCACCAGTTTTCCAAAGTTTGCATGATTTTCCTTTGTACTCCAACCTTGCTTCTAATCTCTTCCTCTTCTTCTATTTCTCTATTTTCCCCCAACCCCTTTAAAATTTTTTCCCCTGAGGGTAAAATCACATATTGAGGACTAATACACTGCATACAACTTTCTAGTTTGTTTTAGGTTTTGCTATATAATCACAAATCTAGCTCATACAGTTAAAAGTGGCAAGTTAATAGTTACCTCAGTTTGTCATTTTCTAGGTTGTGTTTAATGTTATTGTAATTGCTGATTATACTACATTAGCCAAAGTGATATAATTGTTCTAACCAGCTGTCCCTCTTGGTATACCAAGACTCGGATTGTCTAAGGGTCTTAGAAAATACTGTGGGCCAGTACCAAAGAACCAGGGCTAGGCCAAATAGGCAGATATTTCTAATCCCCAATAAACTGAAGAGGTAGGATCTTGCAACAAGCTCAATATCCAAAAACCAACTACACCTAGAAGACAACTCTGAGTAGTCATTTAATAAGGATTCCAAACACTAGAAATAAAGCTGTTAACCACAGGCAATTTGTGAGTGTCAGTTCAGGAATTAAACTAAAAAAAAAGAAAAAAGAAAATGAGAGATCACTTACACAAGATGCAACCACAGACTTCCAGCTCACCAAAGGCAACACAGGTTGCAATGAGCTGAAACAACCTGAAAACCACCCACTTGTACTCTCTGAAGTAGTAACAGTGGAAGTAACAAAGCAGATGAATGAGGCTGTAGAAAAAATCAAATCAGAAATAATTTCTTAGATAACTACAGAGATGATCACAAGGAAAAACATGCTTAGTGATTCTAGAGCAAGTATAGATTTTAAAAAAAGAGGAGCTTAGGAAAATGATGGAAACCATGAATGACAAACATTGGGGAAAAAATGGAAGCTATAAAACAGATTCAAGCAGATATCTAGGAGATTAAAAGTTCCATTGAAAAACCAATGTGAGGAAAGAATCTCAGATATAGAAGACAGGATTGTGGTTAGTGATCATGAAAAGAAAGATTTCTTAAAAATAGCAAGGGAAGCCGGGTATGGTGGTGCATGCCTTTAATCCCAGCACTCGGGAGACTAAGGTAGGAGGCCTTGTGAGTTTGAGGACAGCTTGGGCTACAACGCAAGTGCAAGGCCAGTCTGAGCTACATAGTGCGACCCTGCCTCAAAAACTAGGGCCAAGAGATTGACTCAGCAGCTTAAGCACCTGTCTGGCAGGCACGAGGTTGTGAGTTTGATCCCTGGTGCCGGAAAAAAAAAAAAAAAAAAGCAAGGAACCACAAGAAATCAATCCAGTAGCTGCTAGATGATGCAAAGAAGAATAACATAAGATTGATCAGAGTTAATGAAAAATCAGGAGATACCATAAACGACATTAAAAAAAACTTTTCATAGAAGTCATGGCAGAAAACTTCTCAGCAGGTAAAAAGAATTTGACATACAGATAAGTGAGGCATATAGAACTCCAACTATCTATGATCAAAAAAATCTACTCCAAGGAATATAATGGTCAATGTTATAGAAATTCAATGCAAGAACATATTAAAAGCTATAAAAGGAAGGAAACAAATCACCTATAAAGGAAAGCCCATCAGAATCAAAACTGACTTGTCACACAAACCCTCAAGTCAAGGTGAGCTTGGAGTGAAGTATTTCAAGCCCTAAAGGAAAACAACCTCCAACTCAGATTGATATACCCAGAAACTCTATCTTTCAAAATTGATGGAGAAATAAGATACTTCCATGATAAAGAACACCTAAAAAGATTTCTGAACACCAAACCAGCGCTATGAAATGTTCTGAAGGACTTTCTAGAAATAAATAATAATGACTACAATTCTGTGAATCCTAACATAATGAATCCACCAGGCAAAGCAAGCCATTAAATACAGAGAAAGAAAGAGGAGCCAACAACAGTAAAATAACACAACAAGGGCAAGTCAGTACATATAAGTTATAAACATCAATGTAAACGGTCTCATCTCACCAATGAAAAGAAATAGACTGGCAGTATGGATCAAGCAGCAAGATCCAACTATATGCTGCACACAGAAACACATTTAACTGAAAAAGAAATTAATATACTGAAAGTCAAGGGCTAGAAAAAATGCTCCATGTGACAGTAACCTGGAAAAAAGCAGGGGCAGCTATTCTATCTACAGACAAAGCAGATTTCAAGTCAAGATTGATTAAGAGAGATAAAGAAGATCACTACATCCTTATAAAGGGAACAATCTAGGAGGAAGAGATCAAAATCATAAAAATATATGTACCAGGGATGGGGATATAACTCAGTGGCACAGTGCTTGCCTGGCAAGTTCAAAGTTCTAAGTTTGATTCCCAGTACCAAAAAAAATTATATATTCAAATAAGCACTCATAGAGGTATCTCAATACACCATTGTCACAAACAGACAAATCAGCTGGACAGAAAATTCAATGATGAAGTATTAGAACTGAAGCAAACTTTTGAACAAATGAATTTAGTAGAGATCTATAGTGTTCTACTCCACAACATCAGAATATACATTCTTCCCAGATGTATGTGAAGCATTCTCTAAAACAGACCATATCCCAGCAAATAGAACATGCTTAAGTAAATGCAAAAGAAATATTATCCCATGCATGTTATCTGACCATAGTGCAATGAAATTGGAAATCAATGGCAAAAGAAGCCACAAAAACTCCATAAACACATGGAAATTAAATAACATCTTCCTGAACAACCAATGGTCACAGATGAAATTAAAGAAGAAATTAGATAGTTTCTGCAATTAAATGCTGTATAAAGCAAATACAGCATACTGGAACTTAAGGGATGCAGTGAAAGCAGTCCTATAAGGGAAATTTACAGTGATGGATACCTATGTCAGGAAAACAGAATGAGCTCAAAGAAACAACTTAATGTTGAAACTCAAGCTGCTAGAAAAAGAAGACCAAGTCAAGCTCAAAGCTTGTACAAGGGAGGAAATTACAAAAATCAGAGTAGAAATGAATGCAATGGAGACTAAGAAGACAATACAAAGAATCAATGAATCAAAGAGTTGTTGAGATTAAATAAAATCAACAAATCCTTATCCAACCTTATCAAAAAAAGGAAACAAAAGACTCAAATCCATGCAATTAAGAATGAAAAGTGTGAGCCGGGCGTGGTGGCGCACGCCTTTAATCCCAGCACTCAGGAGACTGAGGTAGGTGGAGTGTTGTGAGTTCCAGGCTGGCTTGGGCTACAATACAAGCGCAAGGCTGGCCTGAGCTACATAGTGTGACCCTGCCTCAAAAAACTAGGGCTGGGAGTTTGGCTCAGTGGCTTAAGCACCTGTGAGTTCGATCCCCGGTGCCGCAAAAAAAAAAAAAAAAAAAAAGAATCAAAAGTGTGAAATCGTAACAGATCCTACCGAAATCCGAAAGATCATCTTTGCTTACTTTGAGAACTTGTATTGTAATAAGTTGGAAAATATGGAAGAAATGGACGGATTCCTGGATACATATGAATTACCAAAGCTGAACCAAGAAAATGTACAAATTGTTAAGAAACCAGTATCAATCAATGAAACTGAAAATGTAATTAAAAACCTGCCAACAAAGAACAGCCCAGACTGTGACAGATTCATTGCTGAATTCTACAAGAAATTTATTTATTTTACTTATTTATTTTTTTTTATGGCACCAGGGATTGACCTCACAACCTCATGCCTGCCAGGCAGGCACTTATGCCATTGAGCCAAACTCCCAGCCCTAATTTTTTTGAGGCAAGGTCACACTATGTAGCTCAGCCTGGCCTTGGGCTCACATTGTAGCCCAAGCTAGCCTCAAACTCACAACGCTCCTCCTACCTCAGCTTCCCAAGTGCTGGGATTAAAGGTGTGCACCACCACGCCTGGCTCTACAAGAAATTTAGAGAACACCTAGTGCCACTAATGTTAAAACTCTTTAATTAAATTGAAAAGGAAGCAATACTTCCAAATTCATTCCTGGAACCTAGCATTACCCTGATACCAAAAACCGAGAAGGACCTAAATAAGAAAGAGAACTACAGCCCAATCTCCCTAATGAACATAGATGCAAAAATCCTCAATAAGATACTGGCAAACAAAATGCAGCCAATCATCAGGAAGATTATACACCATGACCAGGTAGGATTTTTCCCAGGGATGCAGGGATGGTTCAACATACATAAATCAGTAAATGTAATACACCACAGTAATAGAGCCAAGGGCAAAAACCATATGATCATCTCATTAGATGCAGAAAAATTGTTTGATAAAATCTAACACCAATTCATGATAAAAACAGTACAGAAAATTGGAATAGATTATCTTTATCTCAATCTGATAAAAGCCATCTATGACAAACCAACACCAAACATCACACTGAATCAACAAAAACTAAAAGATTTCACTCTGAAATCAGGAACAAGACAAGCATGTCCACTATCACCACTCTTATTCAGTATAGCTCTGGAAACAGTAGCCAGAGCAATTAGACAAATGAGGAAAATAAAAGAATAAGGAAAGGAAAGGAAAGGAAGAATTTAAATTATTATTATTCGCAAATGATATGAAAAAAGACCCAAAAACTCTACAAAAAGACTCGTAGATTTAGTAACCAAATTCAGTAGCGTAGCTAGATACAAAGTCAATACTCAAAAATCCAGTCTTCCTGTACATGAATAACAAACTCACTGAGAGAGAAATTTGGGAAACAACACCTTTCACAATAGCATCCAAAAAAATGAAATACCTAGGAATCAATCTAATGAAGGAAGTATAAGAAATCTATCTTGAAAACTACAGTACTCTAAAAAAGAATATTGAAGAGACCATCTTGAATAGGAAGAGCCAATAGAGTAAAAATGGCCATACTTCCAAAATTGCTGTAGAGATCTAATGCAGTTTTGATCAGAAGTTCAACAGCATATCAAACTGCATTAGAGAAAACAACCCTAAAATTCATTTGGAATCAGAAGAGACCTAGAATGCAAAGGCAATTCTGTGTAACAAAACCAAGGTAGGTGGCTTCACAACCCCAGACTTGAAATTATACTACAAAGTTACTGTGATAAAAACTTGGTTTGGATTAAAAAAAAAAAAAAAACAGGCCCAAGGGTAACTGAAACATATGAGAAGATTCAGAAACAACTCCAGTCATACTTAGCCACCTTATCTTTGACAAATGTGCCGAATGCATTCACTGGAAAAAAGTCTTTAGTAAGTCATTTTGAAAAAACTGGCTTTCCACATTCAGAAGATTAAAATTAAACCTGTGACTTTCACCCTGAACTAAACTAAAATCAAAATGGATCAATGATCTAAATATTAAAACAGAAATAGGCCGGGCCTGAGCGCCTCCAACCAGAAGACACCTAAGTCTGCCTTCCAGGAGCCTGCATGACTGGCGTGGACCCCAGGAAGAGAAACATGCACGCCCCCTCACCCCAACCCCCATATACTTACCAGAGCGTGGGCTAAGAATCAAGGACAAAGCTCTGCCCCACCCCACCCCTGTAAAGCAACCTGCTTGTTAGGAGGTCTGGCTACATTGATAGCAACTAAGGTACATAAAACTATTCTTTTGTTCATTTTGCAGGCCTGGGGCTGGCAACCTGAGCATGTCTTTGGAAGATGACAGTACACAATGTAGCAAAAATGGGGGATTCTCTTCTGTCTTGTCTTTGAGGTCCAATATTGTTCTCATTGTTTTGCTTTATTCTGATTAATTTATTTTTTGGCCTTATTTTATACTCTGTTTTTATTGTTTGTTTTTGGTTTTGGTTTTGGTTTGATTTTACTGTACCTGTTGGAATAGTCAACTATTCTGAAAATAACAAGATATACTATAGTAGCTATTGTTTTCATAGTATCTCTCTTTGAAGTTCTGTACCAGTTCTACTGCTTTGTTTTGATTGACCTCCTTCTGTTATGTTTTGTTGGATTTTACTATCTTTAAAATAAAAAAAGCCAAAAAAATAAATAAAAGTAAAACAGAAACACTATGTCTGTAGGAAGAGAGAATAGGGACAACTCTTGAAGGCATTGGTGTAGGCAAAGATTATAAACAAAACCCTGATCACACAGGAACTATCACAAAAAACCAACAAGTGGGATCTCATTTTATTAAAAATCTTTTGCACACCAAGTGAAACAACAGAGTGAAGAGACAACCCACAGTGTGGGGAAAAATTTTTCCAGCTGTTCCTCAGACAAAAGACTACAATCTAGAATATATAAACAACTAAAAAAAATCAGATGCCCAAAATTTAATGACCGAATCCAAAACTGAGCATTTGAATAGAGTAGACTCTTCTCAGATGAAGAAAGAGAAGTGGCAATTAAATATATGGAAAAATGTTGAACTTATTGGTCATTGGAGAAATGTAAATTAAAACATTGAGAGTCCACCTCACCCCAAAAAAAAACCTATTATCAAGAAATCAACCAATAACAAATGCTGGCAGTGCTGTGGGGAAAAAGGTACCCTTCTTCCCTGTTGGTGGCAGTGTCAACTGGTGCAGCAACTCTGGAAATCAGTGTAGAGATTCCTCAAAAAACTAAAACTAGAGGTTCTATTCGACCCAGCTATTCCCCTTCTTGATATCGTCCCTAAAGAATTAAAAATAATCTATCACAGTGATATATGTACACCCATGTTTATAGCAGCACATTTTGTAATAGGCAAATCTTGGAAACAGCCCAGATGCCTATCAACTGGTGAATGGATAAAGTAGATGTGGTTTTTTTCCCCCTAAATATTGGAGTACTACCCTGCCATAAAGAAGGATATGCTTCAGACATTTCTAGGTAAATGGATGTACTTTGAGACCAACCTCTTAAGTGAAATAAATCACACATGTATGTGTAAATGCCACATCATTTCTCTGGCATAAGAAACTGAAAGTGTAAATAAGGACAAAATGTATAATAGGTATTATGAAATAGGAACAAAATGTTTAAGTGGGGAGGGTAATAGGGGAGGGTGGAGGGGGATAGAAAAGAAAAGTAAAAAAAATGATTAACGAAGGACAAAATGGAAACAAAGCTTTCAAAAATGGGGAGGGGAGGAGGGCCTAAAGGGAGGATGGGGAATCAGAAAAAAAAGAATCAAGTTATATCATGTACAGGTAGAAATTTTCTATGATAAGTGTATTGGGCATGCTATTTCCCCCCAAGTCCTCATACTTTTGATGGGGCTGAGTCTAGTACTTGTGTTCAGTTCATTGTCTAGCGCCGTGATTGATGATGTGAGTGCTACACCCGCCCAGGGGTGGAGCTGAGATACAGTGTAAGGGAAGGCGGGTCTTCCTCTTCTGTGCTTCTGCACTTCCGCTCTCTCTCTCTCACCAGCGTGCTTTGATGCTTGCAGCTGCCATGAATGGCAGCCCTGCCACGCCATGCTGACTCGGAGCCAGCAAAGTATGGGGTGAAACTCCCAAGAAACCGTAAGAAATAAACCTTTCCTTCCCTAATTTTGGGCGTCAGATATTTTGTCTCGGCAACAAGCAAAAAGTAACTAAGACAATAAGTATGATCATTATATATACTTAAAATGTACTAATAAAAATCAAAATATGAGAAACATGAATGTCCAGGTTAGCAAAGAATTTGAGTCCATGAAAAGTTGCCATAAAAGATCCAGGAGGTTAAATACTTTATTGATGAAAGTGTGAGCAGCAGAAGTGACCAGCTTAAGGACAGTAAGGGACTAAAAACATGGATGTCAGTGATCAATTATCCAGAGCTACCTTGCAAACAATAAGAGAACATGAAGAATAGATCTGTCAACTGCTAAATGATCCAAAGAAGACTAAATATTAACTGGAATTAGTGAAAAATCAGAAGACACCACAGATGGTATAAAAAACCTGTTTAGAGAAATCATAGCAAAAAACTTTCCAAATATGGGGAAAGGATTAAACATGCAGAGAGGCGAGGTATATAGAATCCCAAGTAGCCATAATCAGAAATACACTTCTCCACAACACATCATTGTCAAAATACCAGAAGTCAGATATAAGAATGGGGGGGGGGTTGAGCAGATTTTGTTTTCCTAATCCATTTTATTTCAAGGATAAAAAGAAAGAAAAGAAGAAGGAGAAGGAAAAGGAGAAGAAGAAGAAGAAACTACAACAAAATTTTGAAACACATGAATCAGGACGCAACAATGGTATGTACACTGCACATCGTCATCCCCAAGCCATTCACCCAGACAAGACATCTGCATTCAATTGTCCAAACAATATCAGCACAAATCTTTATCTTCAACAAACTCAGAGAAATCAGTAATATAGCTATTTTAACTATTTATATACATATATACATATAACATATGTTTTTGTCTTTCAGCTTCTCACACTAGTGAAACAATATGATGTTTACACATGGTATCTTATTTATTTCACTAATGAGTATGTTCTCAAGATGCATCCATTTACGTATAAAAGTGTCCAGTTTATCCTTCTTTATGACTGAGTAGTACTCCTTTGTATTAAAATAATACATCTTTTTTATCCATTCCTCAGTTGATAGGCATTTAGGTTGTTTCCAAGATCTGGTTTTACAGAGTGTGCTGCTATAAACATGGGTACACATATGTCACTGTGTTACGATGTTTTTAATTCTTTTGGAAGACACCCAGAAGGGGAATAACTGGGTTGAATGAGACCTCCGATCCTAGTTTTTTGAGCAGTCTCCACACTGATTTCCACAGTGGTTACACCAATCTGCATTCCCATCAACAGTGGAAAAGGGTTCCTTTTTTCCCACAGCCCCTCTAGCATTTGTTATTGATTGTTTTGTTTTGTTTTGTTTTTGGTACCGGGAATTGAACTCACAACCTCATGCCTGCCAGGCAGGCACTTACACCACTGAGCTAAATCCCTGGCCCCTTGTTATTGTTTGATTTCTTGATACTAACCATTCTTTCTGGGGTGAGGTGGAATCTCAGTGGTGTTTTAATTTGCTTCTCTCAAATGACCAGTGATGTTAAACATTTTTTCACATATTTACTTTGCTGTTTGTATTTCTTCATCTGAATGTATTCAATTCATCTCAGATCCCAATTTTTGGGTCTTTAAATTTGGAAGGGCTGATTTTTCTGAGTTCTTTATATGTTCTCGATAGTAATCTTTTGTCTGAGGAACAGCTGGCAAACATTTTCTCCCAGGTTCTGGGTTGTCTCTTCACTCTGTTGGTGGTTTCTCTTGCTGTGCAAAAGCTTTTCAATAAGGTGAGACCCCAGTTATTGATTCTTTGTAATAGTTCCTGTATAATTGGGGCTTTGTTGGTGTCTTTTTCTACACTAATGTCTTCAAGAGTTTTACCTACTCTATCTTCCAGCAGTTTTAATGTTTGTTTTAATATTAAGATCTTTGATCCATTCCAATTTTAGCTTAGTACATGGTGAAAGATAGGGATCCAGTTTTAATCTTCATCATGTGTAACAAGGACAGAATTTAAAAACTGTAAGAGAAAAGGAAGAAATCACTTATAAAGGTAAACTCGTAATTACAGCAGGCATCACAGAACTTCAAGGGCCAAGAGAGACTGAAATGAAGTATTTCAAGTCCTAAAAGAGAACAGCTTCCAACCCAGACTGAAACATCCTACAAAACCATCTTTCAAAATCAATGGGGAAATAAGCTATTTCCATGACAAAAAGAACTGTAAGAAATTCATGACTGCCAAACCAGTACTCCAAAAAATTCTCAAGGATAGTCTAGAAAAAAACAATGAAGTTCAACAGTGCTAAAAAGTTTAACAGAGTGAACACACCAGGCAGGGTGAGCATTAAACAGAAGGAAGGAAAATGGGAATCGCTAACAGGAAAATAATGCAATCATAGGAATAAATCAATACCTTTCAGTAATAACTCATAATGTGAATGATCTGACTTTCCCAACTGAAAGACAGATTGGCAGGCTGGATCAAGAAACAACTCAATGATATGTTGTGTACAAAAAATTACATTTAGTTCAAAAAGAAATTCACAGACTAACAATCAAAGGATGCAAAAATAATATTCCATGCAATGAAAACTCAAAACTAGGAGTAGTTATCCTATTTTCAGACAAAGTGGACTTCATGACAAAACTGATCAGAAGAAGCAAGTAAGAATACAAATTCTTAGCTGCACATGTGACTTTCTCCAAAACAGACCACATACTAAGCCCATAAAGCATATTTAAATAAATGGAAAAGAATTAAATTATGCCATGCATATTATCAGATCATACTTCAATGAAAGTAGAGTATCAATGGCAAAAACCCCACAGAAATTATGTAAAAACATGAAATAATGGTCTCCTGAATAATCAGTGGATCACAGAAGAAATAAAGGAAGAAATTAGTTTCTAGAATCAAACAATAATGCCAGTACAAAACCAGAACTTTTGGGCTACAATGAAAGCAGTCCTAAGTGGGAAGTTTATACCTGTGGATGCCTACGTCACAAAAATAGAGTGAGACCAAATAAGTAGGCTGATAATGTACCTTAAAGTCCTAGAAAAACAAGAACAATCCATATCTGAAGCTAATACAAGGAAGGAAATGATAAAGATCAGAGCAGAAATCAATGAAAGAGAGACTAAAATACACATAGAATTAATGAACCAAAGAGTTGGTTCCTGGAAAGAATAAACAAAATAAGCAAGCTCTTAACTAATCTTATCAATCAATCAATAAATAAATGGAAGAAAAGATACAAATCAATGCCAATGGAAATGAAGAAGGTGAAATTACAACAGACACCACCAAAATCTAGAAGATTATGAGTAACTACTTCAAGAACCTGTACATCAATAAATTGAAGAATCCAGAATAAATAGATTACTAGATATGTAAGAATGAACAAAACTGAGCCAAGAATATATGAAAACTCTGAATAATCCATTAAATGAAATGGAAGTAGTACTATGACACCTGAGTCCACAGTGCTTCTTTTCATGAATAATTCAGTTTGAATTTGGCAAAATTTTGCTTCCATTCATGAACTCTGCACTAGGTGACAAAGCCACAGTCTGTGGTGGATAGAGTTGAACTTCTGAGACACAGATAGACATATTTGGTTTTTAGGAGGTATTGCTAAAGATGTCTTTGAAATGTCACAAAGTCACTGGGTTTTGAGATGCTGGAGCCTCCTTCTAGAGGTGGTTTCTAGGTTCTCTCCTGGATAAGAATTAGTTAAGACAAACACAAAAGGTAATAAGATTTTACATTTATTAAAGGTAGGAAAAGAAACAAGCTATACGGAGCAAGTTTGAGCCAACTAAAAGTAAGAAAAAGCTAGGTGTGATGGCTTATGCCTGTAATCCCAGCACTCAGCAGGCTAGGGCAGGCAGGTCGCCTTAAATTCCAGGTCAGCCTGAACTACCTAGTAAGACTGTCTCAAAAAAAAAAAAAATACCAGGAGCAAGACAAGGATGTCCACTATCACCACTTCTGTTAAATATAGTAGTCAAAACATTAGCCAGGGCAATCAGGCAAAGGAAAGAAATAAAAGGGATATATTTAAGAAAAGTAGTCAAATTATCATTATTTGCATGTGATATGATTCTCTGAATAGAATGTGCTAGGCCAGCTAAAAGCCTGTAAAACATAAGACTATGTTCACCCATGACTCAGTCCCCCTTAACCTCCTGTGATGTTCTTTTTTTTTTTTTTTTTTTTTTTTGCGGCACCGGTGATTGAACTCACAACCTTACACCTGCCTGACAGGCGCATAAGCCACTGAGCCAAACTCCCAGCCCTGGTTTTTTGATGTAGTGTCGCACTGTGTAGGTCAGACCAGCCTTGCGCTCACGTTGTAGCCCAAGCCGGCCTCAAACTCACAACACTCCTCCTACCTCAGCCTCCGGAGTGCTGGGATTAAAGGCGTGCACCACCACGCCCAGCTCCTGTGATGTTCTTAAAGTGCTGATATTAACTGACTGACTGCCATGATGTGCTGTCCCCTGTTTCTTTTAAAAGATAATATATGATAACATATCAGCCTCCCCACAAAATGACCTCACCTAACAAGTTGACACAAATTCCAGTAAAGTAAAGGGTAAAGATAAGACTTTCCTGTATATGACTATCACTGAGAAACAAACTGTTCTAACCAGGTTGTGTTTTTTGCTTTAAATTCTGCTCACTGTAAAGGCTTGACAGTGCTCTGAACCTCCCTGCATGGAGGATCTCAGGCATTCCAGGCTGCTCTGAAACTCCCTGCGTGGAGGATCTCAGGCAGTCCCAGCTGACTGATTATTGTTATTATTATTAAAGGCTCCCAAGCCAGGCGTGGTGGCGTACGCCTTTAATCCCCGCACTCCGGAGGCTGAGGTAGGAGGAGCGTTGTGAGTTCGAGGCCGGCTTGGGCTACAACACGAGCGCAAGGCTGGTCTGAGCTACATAGTGCGACCCTGCCTCAAAAAACCAGGGCTGGGAGTTTGGCTCAGTGGCTTAAGCGCCTGCCCTGGCAGGTGCGAGGTTGTGAGTTCAATCCCTGGTGCCACAAAAAAAAAAAGGCTCCCAAACTTCTGATTTGGCCTTGGTCTTGTTGGTCCAGTTCAGTGTCAGACCATTACAAGGAGACCCTTAAAATTCTGCCAAAAGACACCTAGAATTGATAAGCAAATTCAGTAGTGTGACTGGAGACAAAATCAACACACAAAAATTAATAAGACTCCTATATACTAACAATGAATTTACTGAGAAAGTAATTAAGAAAACCTTACAATTCACAATAGCATCAAGAAAAAATGAAATATTTAGGAATTAACCTCATGAAGGAAGAGAAAGTGCTCTACCATGAAAACTAAAATACTCTGAAAAAGGAGGTCAGTGTGACATCTGAAAATGGAAAGATATACTCTGTTCCCTTGATAGGCAGAATCAACATTGTCAGAAAGGCCATACTGCCAAAACTGATATACAGATTTAGTGGAATCTCAATCAAAACTCCAATAACAAGCCAGGTATGGTGACACACACCTGTAATCCCAGCACTCAGGAGGCTGAGGCAGGAGGATTGCTGCGAGTTCAGGGTCAGCCTGGGCTACAAAGTGAGTTCAAAGCCAGCCTGAACTGCAGTGTGAGATCCTATCTCAAAAAAGACAAAAAAACAAAACAAAACAAAAACTCCCATAGCATTCCTCACAGAACTGAGAAAACAATAACTGAAATTCATATGGAACAAGAAGAGACTTAGAATAGCAAAAGCAATCCTGGGCAACAAGACCAAAGCAGGAGGCGTATAATCCCAGATTTCAAGTTGTATTACAAAGCTACAATCATAAAAACTGAAGGAATCCGACTGCCACCATAATGATCAGAGACCCCTGAGAAGGACGCCCTCCCAGCATGGCTGCACCTGGAAACTCATAAAATTATCAGCCCTGCTGTTGATAGTGACCACTACTCCCTGCACTTTCTCAAACCTCACTCTTGGGTAACCATTGCAGCTTGTGTTCTCTCAAGCTTTGTTCTTGGCAGGTAGTCACAATCCACTTTCATCAAACTTTCCCCCTCCCCATTACCCTACCAAAGACCACATAGCCTATAGGAGAGCAGCTGGTCTCCTCTCTAGTGCCAGAGCAGTCCCTCTCATGTTTGTTTGGAAATAAACCTGTCCTGTTGAGCTTGTACCTCTGTTTCTTTTCTTTTTTTTTTGTAACAAAAACAGCATGGTAGTGGCACAAAAATAGAAATGTAGGTCTGTGGAACAGAATAGACTATGGAGAAACAAATCCAAACAAATTCAACTTTCTGACCTTGACAAAGGGGCCATAAACACGGTGGAAGAAAGATTAGCTTTTTAAACAGGTGATGCTGGGAAAACTGGATAGCATATGCAGAATATTGACTCTAGACCCATATATCTCACCATGTACTAAAACAAAAGGAAAATGAATCAAAGGTCTAAATATTTTTTTGAGATGGGGTCTTTCTATGTAGTTCAGGCTGGCCTTGAAATCACTATATAGTCCAGGCTGGCCTCAAATTTATGTCGATTCTCTTGCCTCAGCCTCCAGAGTGTTGGAATTACAGGCATGTGCCACCACACCTTGGCCAGAGATTTAAATGTTAAAACAGAAAATGTAATATGCTGGAAGATAAACTAGGTAAAACTCTTGAAGGAATAGGTGTAGGCAAGGAATTTCTGAACAGAACTGCAATGCCACAAGAGATGGCACCAAGAATCAACAAATGGGGTCATATCAAATTTAAAATTCTCTGCACAGCAAAAGAATCAACCAACAGAGTGAAGAAACAATCTATAAAGTGGGGAAATTTTTGTCAGTTATTCCTCAGACAGAGGACTAGTATCTAAAATATATAAAGAACTAAAAAAAATTAGACCCCTCAGTGTAAAAGAACTAATAAAGAAATGGGCAAATGTAATGAACAGACATTTTTAGAAGAAGTACAACCTGAAAAAAGATCAACATCTCTGGCAATTAGAGAAATGCAAATTAAAACAACACAGATTCCATCACACTCCAGAAAGAATGTCTATTATCAAGAAATCAAATATTACTAAATGCTGAAAAGGCTGGCGGAGAAAAGGAACATTTCTATATGGTTGGTGGGAATGTAAGCTCATACAACCACTGGAAAGTAGTACGGAAATTTCTTTAAAAACTAAAACTAGAAATTCTCTTTGACTCAGTTATTTCTCTTTTTGGTATCCTTCCCATGAAAAGAGTTAAAGATATCATATTACAGTAATGCATGTTTGCAGTAGCACAATTTAAAATAGCTAAATCTTGAAAGTGGCCTATTATGTATCTATCAACAGAGGAATGGTTAAAGAAAACATAGCACTTATACACAACAGAGTACTACTCCACCATAAAAAAGGATGAAATTGAGTCATTTATAGGAAAATGGGTGAAAATTGAGGTCATAGTGTTAAGTTAAATAAATCATATACAGAAGCATAAATATTATATAGTTTCTCTTATATGAGAAACCCAAGATATAAATAAAGTGTAAAATAAAGGATAGATAAAAGGAAATAGATAGGCCTTTTGAAAAGGCAAGGAGACAAAGAATTGAAGAGAAGTTGGATGTGGTGGCACACACCTGTAGTCCCAGCACTTGGGAGGCTGGGGTAGCAGGATCACCTGGAATTTGAGGCTAGCCTGGGCTACACAGTAAGTTCAAGGCCATAAACTACATGGTGAGACTTTGTCTCAAAAAACGAAACAAAACAAGCAAGCAAAAAACAGAGCTGAAGAGTACAGAGGGAGAGCGTACCAACTCCTCACAAGGAATGTAATTGTTATTTTGCAAACATGTACCAATAAAAATTAAAACCATGCATTTTTACCATGGTTGTACTGTCAACTAATTAAGTCACCTCACCTTGAAGTAAGGTTAGTATATCAGCGTCTGTTGAAGGGTAGACAATATTTGAAGTATGTACGTATTTTGTCATCAAAACTACCTTAGGGAAATAAACGATGTGGTCTAACTGTTAACAGCAGCTGAGTTAGACAGAAATACTGTACGCAGTCAGACAGGGCTAGGCCCTTGAAGAAACCAGGGCAGAAGGCCAGATACCCTGCAACTGTGGGGGAGACAGACACTTCCCACTGTAGGACAGACTACCAGACAAAAGATAAATCAAATGCACCCACATACTTCCTTAGGATAAGCATCAGGAATTGATATTTTAACTAGGTCTCTCTCACCCCAAGGAAGCCAGGAGTCACCTTCCCAAGCCCCTACAGGAAGAGTCACTGCTGTTTAGGTTTGCCCACTTGCTACGTGACTTGCTTCCCATTTGTCCCCAATTTAACCAATTTTACCTGAGCAATTAGTCTCATTGGTTGACCATAGTTCTGTCCCACCTTATGCCCACCTTGTGAGTTCCCATGTTTTCTCCACCTTAGATCCACCTCACTTTGTGGTTTTGCTCTATAAAAGTCCCTAGAAAAGACAGTCTTTGGCAACCCAATCAGGACCCCTTCAGTCTCTCTGATAGAAGTTTTCTTTCTCTCAATAAATACATTCTGCTTTTAACCTCCGTTGTTCCTAAAATTCATTCTTTGATTTTAGAGAACACAAACTCTTACCAGACATCTAGTAGGTTGGGAGTTTCGTTCCCCTAAATCGTGACCATATCAATTTAGCAATTCTTTTCTTTTCTTTTCTTTTCTTTTTTTTTTTTTTTTGAGACAGGTACTCACTATGTTGTGTAGACTGGTCTTAAATTCACTAGTTGGCCCAGGCTGGCCTCAAATTCATGGCAATCCTCCTGCCTCAGCTTCTTGAGTGCTGGGATTATAGGTATGTGCCAACCCCCCCCCACCCAGCTGGTTCTTCTTTCTTAGACCTTTGTGATGTGTTCACCTAGCAACAGCTTTTCTGACATGCAAACATTCTACTGGCACATTGTGCAGCACAGCCACGTTAGTGGACAGCTCAGGTGTCTTTCGGGAATTGATCTTGGATTTGAGATTTTCTCTTGTGCCTGATGTGGTAAAAAATTTGTATTTTTTACTTTCTGCTAAATCCAAAGTAGCATATTTTATGAATGTGCAAAAATAATCATGTACAAACCTAAAGTTATAAGCCAGGTGTGGTGGTGCATGCCTATAATTCCAGCACTCGTGAGGCTGAGGCAGGAGGATTGTTGTGAGTTTGAGGCCAGCCTAGGCTACAAAGTGAGTTCAAGGCCAGCTTGAACTGCATAGTGAAACACTCTCAAAAAAAAAAAAAATTGTAGAATAATTCTGACTTAATATTGCTGTTTTATTTTTTAATTTTAGACATCTATGTTGTGTGTGTATGTGTGTTTGTGTGTATGTGTGTGGGGGGTGCTAGGTGACACATTATTGTATTTTTATAAAGTTAGTTTTGGAGAACTGTATTGTCATCTTTATAAATTAACTTTGTAACCAGAGCTTTTTTTCCCTACTGAGTTTGTTACTTGTTTAATTTGTAATTTTTGTGCTTGCTGGAAAGTGCCTTTAATGTAGCAGATGATATGAGAGTTTTATATAATACTGAATGAGGTAATAGTCAAAAGAAAAATATAAATCATACACCTTGTCTTAGTCCACTTGTGCTACCATAGCAAAATATCTCAGACTGGGTAATTTATAAATATCAGAAATTTATTTCTCAGTTTTAGAGGTTGGGAACTGCAAGATGAGGGTACTGGCATTTGGAGTTTTGTTTGGGTCTTGTTCCATGTCCTCACAGAGTGAAAGAGAAGCCAGTAGACCCACACCCTCCAATTATAGGCACAGCCCTAATCCCACCCTTGAGGGCTGCATCCTTCTGACTTAATCACCTCCTCAACACCCCACTTCACAAACCTACCACACTGGCAATTAAATTTTAGCATATGAATTGGAGGGACACATTTAGACCATAGCAACAATAAAAATTAAAAGGAGAGAGAGAGAGAGAGATCACCCTCACTTTGTAGAAATCTCCCTGGAGAAGATGGTAGTAATACTGAAGGATTTACAGTATATGTTCATCCCTTCAGAAATATATTTTGACCTACTCAGTACCTTGTTCTTTGAAACAATATAAAGGTCATTTAAGTGAGGCTGAGACTCACTAAAGTTGTTTTTAATAGAGCACAAGGTAGAAAAATAAAGATGAAAGTTAAGAATGGGAATCTTAAGAACATTGTCTCCAAGGCCAGGCATGGTGCACATACCTGTAATTCTGGACCAACTAAACATGTATTAAAATCTAGATTGAAATTTAACTGCAATACAGTAAAATAGCAATTTTTGCCATCCAATAGCATCCTTATATTTCATGACTTTAAAAGCCAATTGGATTTATATGTTTTTTGGCCCAGAGCTATGGATTGCACCTCAGGCCTTGGGCACACCACTGGGCTGTGTCCCCCACCCCATATCTTAATTTTTGTATTTGATTTTAAAAACACTGAAAAGTACAGAGACTATTATCACTCATCCTTTGATCTGCCCTGTGCTGTCAAGATGGACAACATAAACAACTGAGCAGGTAGGGGGAGACAGCAGCCAGTAAGAGACTTTGCCACGCCTAGCACTGGGCAGCCCCTGAATACCCTGCTGTCCAGCATTCGCCACAACGAGATGTGAAGGGTCCCAGTGAGGCGGGGGTGGGAGTGGGGGTGAGGGTGTTGATGTGAGGGCAGCTGCTGCTACAAACCAAGATGAAAGAATTATTTGACTATCCTGGATTATTTATTTTTCTTTCTTTTTAGGGATAACAATTATTCTGAAGTAGAAATATAAACTTTATGCCCATATTTAATTAAATTAATTAATTATTGGGCAAGGTCTTGCTATGTAGTTCACATTGACCTTGAACTCACTATGTATCCCAGGCTGGCCTTAAACTTTCCGCAATCCTCCTGCCTCAGCCTCCCAAATGCTGGGATTACAGATGTGCACCACCACACCCAGCTACATAGTGAGTTCAAGGCCAGTCTGAACTACATAGTGAAGCCCTGTCTCAAAAAAACAAAACATATATATATATATACTTACAGATTATATTTGTGTAACACAATTTTTGAGCATTTGCTAATTGTCTTGTATAAACATGATGCAGTGAGTGTCCTACACTGTGTCTCCTTGTTCATATATTTTAAGTGAATATGAAATATGGAAACTTTTCACACTATAGATGAAAGTACTTGTCTACCAAAATAAATTGCAATTGATTTTTTTTCCTTTTGGTGGTACTAAGGATTGAACTCAGGTGCTTCACACTGAGCTAAATGTCCTGCCCTTTTAAAAAAGTTTTATTTTGAGAGAGGGTCTCACTAAATCACTAAGTTGCCCAAGCTGGGCTCACACTTTTGATCCTTCTGTCTTAGCCTCCAAGAGTTGTGGGATTACAGGTATGCACCACCACACCCACCTGGATATGTTTTAGTTTTATAAATTAAATGCCTGACTGGATATTAGTTATTATTTTTTATTTTATGTTTGATGTTTAAAGTCAGTGATATTGTACTTGCCTCAGCAGCACAAATACTAAAATCAATGATATTGTGGTGTACTAAATAAGATACTTAGCACATTTTGATCAATTTACTTTTCTGTTCTAGATCTCAGGTACACTATCAAGTTAGACATCCTTAGTTTGTGGCATATTATTATCATTCTGGGCAAGGCCTCTCTCATCATGTTTTCCTCCATTACCTCCATTTCTGTATCATTTAGTATATACAATATATGCCTTTGAATATGTGTGCATCTTTAAAGGTATCTAAGTTTGGTTTGTGTAGTGACTTTTTTAAAAAGCATGTCCTAGTGGGAGGAACTAGCCATGTAGCTCGGTTGTAGAGCTCGGGTTTTGTGTGCACAAAGGCTTGGGTTCAGTTCCCAGCACCAAAGAATAAATAAATAAATAAAATTAAAATGTCATATATATAAAGGGATTATAGAATATATATATATATATACATTTTAGGCAGCCTACCACCTATCTGTGTAGAACATTACCAGCAACTTGGAAACTCCTAATGTGCCCCTTCCTGACTGAATCGTTTTTCTTCCACCTAAAATTCAACCCTAAATATTTTGAAAACAAAAATTTTTTTTTTTTTTTGTGGCACAAGGGATCAAACTTACAACCTTACGCCAGCCAGGCAGGTGCTTAAGCCACTGAACCAAACTCCTGGCCCTAGTTTTTTGAGACAGGGTCACACTATTTGGTTCAGGCCAGCCTTGCACTCACATTGTAGCCCAAGACGGCCTCGAACTCACAATGCTCTTCCTATCTCAGTCTCCCGAGTGCTGGAATTAAAGGCGTGTGCCACCACGCCCGGCTAATATTTTGAATTTTTATATCTGTTATTCTTTTGCTTCCTTCTAGTTTTACCACCCATCTGTGTATCCATAACCAATACTGTTTATTTTTATCTGTTTTAAGAATTTATGTGGCCAGGCATGGTGACATACACCTGTAATCCCAGCACCCACAAGGCAGAGGCAGGAGGATCACTGTGAGTTTGAGGCAGACCTGGGCTACCTAGTGAGTTCAAGGCCAACCTGAACTACATAGTGAGACCCTGTCTAAAAAAATTTTTTTAAAAATAATTATGTGAATGGAATTAGAGTGTTTTATTCTTTGGTGACTTGATCCTTTTATTTAGTGAGAACTATTCTGATGTATGTGCAATTTTTAGATCATTTCCATTCCTTTGCAATATTCCATTGTACAAATATATCAGAAGCTATTTATGCATTACACATTTATTTATTTTACATTTGGGTTTGTCTTGGTTACTTTTTTCTCATTGCTGAAACAAAACACCTGATGCCCAAAATTAGGGAAGGAAAGGTTTATTTCTTATAGTTCTTGGGGGTTTCAGTCCATACTCAGTTGGCTTCAAGGCAACGTGGCATGGCATGGCAGCCATTCATGGCCACTGCAAAACAGCAAGGCGCAAACCTGCGAGAGAGGGAAGACGCCTTCCTCCTGCCCTTACTCTGTATGTCAGCTCTGCCCCTGGGAGGGTGTGGCATTCACACCACCAATCCCAGTGCCAGACAAGAAACCAATCATGAATGCTAGACTCAGTTGCATCCATACCATGATTACATGAGACTTGGTGGGGCCACAGGAACATAAACCATAACGGGTTTGTTTTTGGTTTTTTGCATTTTTTATAAGATTCATAATTTTTTCTTTTAACCAGAAAGTTTAGTCCATTTGCATTTATTAATATTGTTATTAGGAATATTTCTATTATCTCAATATGTGTATTTTATTTGTTCCATTCCTCCATCTTGCCAAACACAAATTGTTTTAGGCTATATGCTATCGTATCATGATTGTAACATACTTTATTACTTGAGCACATATACTATACTTAACAAAGTTAACTGAAGTCTTTGCCAGTCATGAGAGATCTGAAGTTTTCTTTTTACTGTTCTAACTTATTTTTTTCTCTTCTCAAAGTGTGTGCCTTTTTTTTTCTTTTTGGTCTTATATTAGTTATAGCCTTCATTTTTTTTCATATATTTATTTGCTGTTTCTACCACTTCATCTGAGAAGTATATATTCATTTCAGATGCCTGCTTTTGGATTGGGTCTTTAAATTTTGGGAGTCTGATTATTTTGAGTTCTTCATAAATTCTGGATATTGGTCCTTTATGTGAAGAGAAGCTGTCAAAAGTTTTTCCCCACACTGAGTTATCTCTTCACTCTGTTAGTGGTTTCTCTTGCTGTGCAAAGGCTTTTTAGTAAGATGAGATCCAAGTTGTTGATTCTTTGTGATAGTTCTTTTGTAATTGGGGTTTTGTTCATAAAGTCTTTGCTTACATTAATGTCTTCAAGAGTTCTACCTATTCTTCGAGCAGATTTAGTGTTTCTGTTTTAATATTTAAATCTTTGATCCATTTCAATTTTAGTTTAGTGCATGGTGAAATATATGGGTATAGTCTTAATCTTCAGAATGTAGAAAGCCAGTTTTTCCAGCAAAGAGGCTATCTTTCTTCCAGTGAAAGTGTTTGGCTCATTTGTCGAAGATAAGGTAGATGAGCGTGTCTGGAATTGTTTCTGCATCTTCTGGTCTGTTCCATTGATCCTCGGGTTCCAGAAGTTCTGGGACACAATCCTTTTCTTGTCTTTGTATCCTGTTTGTGGCTGCCAGCATTCGCTTGTGTGTGGCTACATCATTACAAGTCTAGCCCATCTTCAGAGTGACTTCTCTCTCAGGGTCCAATTTCTTCCTACTGCCCCTCCTTCCAAGTATCTCAGTGGGACCTCCAAGATGATATAGGAAAAATGCTGGATGTCAAATACACCAAGTTCGTGTCCCCCAAAGTTCAAGAATGAATTCTAAGGAACAACAGAGATTAAGAGTAGGAAAATTTATTGGAGAATAGGAATGAGGAACAGGAATGGGGAATAGGATAGCTCCTGAAAGACAGAAAGGGTACCAGATGGGTTACCCTCTTTTTCTTTATTGTTCTTGTGATTTGCTACATGCTTACACTGTTATCTTTCAATCATTCTGTAAATCTTTAGGTATTATTTCCTGCGTTATTGCCACTTCTACATTTCATAAATTGTGTCCTTGCTGGACTCCAATTAGACAGGTTAGACCTTTTCATTTCATTTTTATGTATTTAAATTCTCCTTTATGTCTACTTTTTTCCCCATATGCATTTTGTATTGTGTTTTGCTTTGCTTTGTTTGTTTTGTTTTGAGACAGGTCTCACTATATAGTTTAGGCTGATCCTAAACTCACTCTGTCACCCAGGCTGGCCTTGATCTCATGGGGATTCTCCTGCCTCAGCCTCCTGAGTGCTGAGATTACAGGCGTATACCACCATGACTGGCTCCCTACATGCTGTCTTGATAATTGTTTGCAGATTTATCTTTATATTCATTTATTCTTCAAATGGGTCTAATTTGGTTGTCAATGTGTCTACATAATTTTCAAATTGAAATTATACTTTTTCTTTTTTGAAAGTTTTATTTTGGTTATTTTTCTAAGTAAATATGGGTTTTTCATTTTACTTATCTATTTATATTGTGGTGCTGGGCTTTGACTGCAGGGCCACTTGTGCCAGTGAAGTGCTATGCCTCTAAACTACAACCCTCTATTTTTTGTGCTGTCATGTGACTTATTCATATTTTCAAAGTTCTCTTTTCTTTTAAACATTTGAGTGTAGATATTTAGTATTCTCTTGCAAATCTTTGTTTATAGTATCTTGGTAGGCACAAAATTAATTCTGATAATTTAAAAAAATATTTCATTCCTTTAGTACATTAAAAGGACCACATAATATGTTTGGTTTGTTTTATTTTGTTTTGTTTTGTTTTTTTGCAGCACCGGGGATTGAACTCACAACCTTATGCCTGCCTGACAGGCGTGTAAGCCGCTGAGCCAAACTCCCAGCCCTGGTTTTTTGAGGCAGGGTCGCACTGTGTAGCTCAGACCAGCCTTGCACTCGCGTTGTAGCCCAAGCCGGCCTCGAACTCACAACGCTCCTCCTACCTCAGCCTCCCGAGTGCTGGGATTAAAGGCATGCACCACCATGCCCAGCTCACATAATATGTTTTAAAATACATTTTTAGTTATTTCAGTTACCATAGTTTTCACTGTTTCATTTGAGTCCTATAAATGCTATCCTTATTGAAAGTTCCACTAATTACAATTTAGAATACTGGAAAACTTTTTAATGTCAGGAAGAGAGCCCGTAATACAGGTAAGTACACTCTAACTTATACCCTTAATATAGGTGTGACAAAAACACAGATGTTGACTACTGAAATCAGGTTTTTAAGAAACATAATTGTGTGTGTAGGAACTTATTTGCAACCAAAAATGAAACATACTACCCTGGTAAGCTGGGTGAAGTTTTAGCACTCTGAGGAGTGGAGGCAGCAGCCTAAATTTCTAGTTCAGCCCGGATAACTTAATATCTTAGTGAGACCTTGTCTAAAAATAAAAGAACTGGTAAACCTTTTGTCAATGACTATTAATGAACTTAATAGTTTGAGTTTCTATAAAGTTTTTGTTAGATACACATGGAAATTTTATTAGAAATTTTATACATTTTCTTGATTTCTGTATTCTGAAAAATTGTGTCTACATGGTTTAGCTGTGCTGTGTTTTCTTATGACTTGTATTATACATCATTGTCTGGTAAGGAATGTGTTTTAGAAAAATATTAAGTAGCTTTGTAGATAAGCATGTCACTTGCTGTTTTCCTAGGACCTATTGTATTTGTTAGGATTCTGTTTTAAAGCTGTGTCCTACTTAAAGCCATTGATAAGAGTTCGAGTGAGTTGGAACATAGAGGGTTTTGATCCACAGTGTGCATGCTTTGTTAATTCATTGGCAATTTCTCTCTGTAGGCTTCTTTTGATTCACTTCTTGAAGTGGTTACCACGAGGAACCCAAGCATGAACTTCACAAAGGCAGCTGACCCAGCCCATCCTAGCTTTGCTGGTTTGCTGATGAAAAACAAGAATCTTTTAGCTGAGGTAAATGAGTTATGAAAACAAAACACAGGGAAAGTATATTCTCTGTAAAAGCAGGGGCAGAAACATTCTGATGAAAATTTCAAGGTGTCATCTTGACCCAATTTTGCTTTTTTTCCCCCTCAATATTGAACTTTAGTCACTAAGGAACACTAATTTAGACATACGTCTTTTGCCAGGGAATCTTCACCATGGATGGCCAGGGTTAAGTGCATTCACATCAATTGCCAAATGTTGAGGGTTACACAGTATTTACAGATTACGTGCTCAAAACTTAGGTCATAAAAATAACCAGTTACATGTATTAAATGGTTTTTTTTTTCAGTGCTAAGGATCTAACCTAGATCTTTGTGCATGTTAGGCAAGCACTCTGCCGTCCATCCAGCCCTAACCATTTCTAATGAAAAGAATGAGTTGCTATTTTCAGTTTACCACCAACTGGCTAATATTTGCTAGTCTTATTTATTATTTGATAAAGCATCTGAGTGGCAGCAATAGATAAAAAGGACAGAAAATACATTTTGTGGGAAATGCCTTTACTTTTACTCCCTGGGATGAAGAGTAGATAATGCTTATAGAAATTCTTCAGTGGAGCCGAAGTATTATCAGGATTTGTTGCAAGAATCAGTCTTACAGGAATCCATGGTTGGAAGCCCAGAGGCCACTGTCGTCGTTAAGGACATTATGATGTAGTTGGTCATGGCTATATTTTAGGGTTACTTTATCAAATAAAGTGCACAGAATGGTTACATTTTGGGGTCATGGCAAGCCCTTTGCATCAGTTGCTATGTCTGAAGGCTGTATGTATTTTCTAGGGTGCTGTCACAAAGTACCACAACCTTGGTGGCCTAAACAAATTTATGTTCCCACAGTCATGAGGCTAGCAGCCTGAGACAGTGTCAGCAGAGCTGGGCTGTGGGTGGTGGTTTTCTCTGTAAGTCTCCACAAGGTCTTCCCTTCGTATTTGTGTCCAGGTTTCCTCTGCTTATCAGGAAATCAGTTGTGTTAGATCAGGGCCAACCCTAATGATCTCATTTTAACTTAAAGGACGCTACACTTAAATACAGTCACATTCAAGGTGCTGGGGGTTAGGACTTCAACAGATGGTTTGACTCAGTTCATAACACTGGACTGTTTTCTGCCCAAGACATTATTAAAGTTCTTTTCTGCTCTCATGTGTCAATAGCTTGCTTACAATTCTCATTTAAGTAGCTACAAATATTCATTTAAGTAGATACCTAGACAGCTACGAGGTGTGATCAAAATAAATAGTACATGTTCAAATTTTTAAAAATTTATTGCAGGAAAAGACACAATACTATTAATCCCCATCAAAATACTCCCCCTCGCTTTGAATGCATCTATGCCACCATCTCTGTCACCTTCTGAAGCGGTTCTGGAGGTTCCCTTTTGTGATTATCTTTTTGAGATGTGATATTAAATACAGTGAATGCTGCTGCTGACTGCCATCCAACAGTAAGGCAGGTTTGTAAAATCAGTACCCTGGGGCATAGTGGCACACACCTGCAATCACAGCACTCGTGAGGCTGAGACGGGAGGTTTGCCTCAAGTTCCAGGCCAGCCTGGGGTACATAGGGAGTTTGAGGAGACCCTGTCTGAACAGAGAAACAAAAACAAACAGAAAAACAAAACGTTACCACGTGTCTTCCTCTACTGTTCACCAGATCTGGCACTGTGTGACTCCTGGCTCTTCAAAGGTAAACATTTTAAACTGATTCGCCACCTCAAGGCAGTCACCACAGCGCAACTAAAGGTGCTCACAAAGGAGGACTTGGGGCCAGGGATTTAGCTCAGTGGCACAGCACCTGCCTAGCAAGCATGGGGTCCTGAGTTCAATTCCCAGTACTGAAAAACAAAAAGACAAAAGAGGACTCCCAGAACTGCCTCAGAAAGTGACAAGAAAAATGGGATGATAATGTGTCTGAAGTAAGGAGGAGAAGTTTGAAGGGGACTAATGGCAGTGTGTCTTTTATTGTAATACATTTAAAAAAATTTTTACCATTCATCGTGTTTTTTGATCATACCGTGTATGTGTGATATGTGTGTGTCTTTCTATTTTGTTTGTACTGGTGCTTTCATTTGTTTAGCATACAGGCAGATAGAGTTTAAATTTAAATGTAGCTTATATAGACACAGCAAGTTTTATGACATCTTGAGAAAGTTCTTATATTTTTCTTTCTTTTTGTTTTTGTTTTTTTGCAGTACTGGGTGATCAAACCCAGGAGTGTTTTACCTTTAAGCTATATCACCAACACTTTAAATTTGGTTTTTATTTTCCTGAGACATGGTCTTGGTAAATTGTTCAGGAAAAAAAAAATTACTCAGGCAGGACACAAACCTGCAATCCCCTACCTCAGCTTCCTTCAGTGCTGGGATTACAGGTGTGCACCACCCCACCAGGTCTACATTTGTCTTTTCTTTCAGAAAAATATGACATCAATCCCTGAAAAAAATCCCTGAAGTTGTCTTATGGGTAACATTATTCTCCTTTACAACATAATGTATTATTAATACTAAAGAAGTTTGGAGCTGGGCATGGTGGCACGTGCCTGTAATCCCAGCATTTGGGAGGCTGAGGCAGGAGGATCACCTCGAGTTCCAGGCCAGTCTGGGCTGCAAAGTGAGTTCAGGGCCAGCCTGAACTACATAACAAAATCCTGTCTCAAAAAGACAATAAAAATAAAATAAAATAAAATAAGAAGTTTGGGAGTTTTGATAATTTGGATTTGGATCCTCCAGTACTGCAAAATCATCAGTGCATAATTCTTTAAAAATCTTTTAAACCAAATTGTCAGAGTTCAGGTACTTTATTTAAAGAAAATATGCAAGTTATTTGCAAGAATTTTAAAACATTTGTTTATTTTTAAGCCAGGATCTCATTATATTGATCCGGCCCGCGGATCAACTCATGGGTCTCGCCTGGAGGAGAGACGGGATGGGGGATGGGGGCAGGGCAAGAGGAGAGAGAAATGGAGACAAGTCGAGCAGTTCCGATCAAGTCTCGTTTATTGCGGAAGTGTTTACAGCTTATATAGAAGCAGGAACAGAAGCTGTCATCGCACAGGGGTGTGGTGAGCACGGATAGGCTGTTGTCATTTCTGGGTTAGGCTGGAGAGGATCATGGGAAATGTGGGCTGACACACCAGATGCCCACAGGGGAGAGAGGCGGGGCGGCAGCTGTGAAGCTTTACCGCTCTCTACATTATATTATCCAAGCAGGCCTTGAATTCCCAGACTCAAGTGACCTTTTACTTCAGCCTCCATAGTAACTGAGACTACAGTTGTCCACCATTGTGTCTGCTCTCAAATTATTTTTAATTTTTTTGTTTTTTTGAAACAAGGTCTCACTGCATAGTTCAGGCTGGCCTTGAACCCACTATGCCAGTCTGACTTCAAACTCCTGGCTCAGCGTCCTGCGTGCTGGAATTATAGTCTTGTACCATCACACCCAGCTTCAAATTATTTTTTAAAAGCTATTCCCTATATGTTCATAAATCACTTGCTAATTATAAATGCTTTTCTATGTATCTGTTAGAGCAAAAATCTAAGACTATAAAAGATCTCATTTTGACATGGTTTTAAATACCATGAATATTAAGAAGTGTTCTGTAGCTCCTACTGGCATTTTCTAAATTTAATAAAAATTAGTGACAGTTACTATATGGTTTCCTGGTGTTAAAACTATTTTTAAAAAGTAAGTCTAATTGATTTCAACAGAATATCTGAGCGTCGGCATGAATCATCTGCTCTCTTTGAATAACCTATTATTTAATTCCCCAGGAACACAATTGTCTTGATAAGGTAGTTTTTCTCTTCACTCCGTGCATTGTAAATGTTCTGTTATAATTAACTTTACCTCTTTATGGGACATACAAAAAAATAATCACCATGTGTGTTCGCCCAATAATGGAGAAACAGGTGCACAAGAGCTATATTTGGGTAAAGCCAGAAATAGAAAGGAGAGATGCGGCTCTGCTGTTGAGTTCAGGCAAAGTGACACTGAGCTAAAGCTCTTGCACAGCAATAGATGGGCTGCGGTGTGAATTGACATGAGTTCAGAGGAAGCATCACTGATAATATGGATAATAAAGTCCAGTGTCCTGAATTTCAGATACATTTAATGTGTTTTATCAGTAATTTTGGTTTGATTTTCATGGAAACTTTTATTTGTGACAGAATGTGGCTATATTATATAGAAAAGATGTTTCTCTTGCCACAGAATAGCAATAAATCAAAGCAGAAACTGGATAGCTGTAGCCAGCTGTGAGGGGGCAAATGGCAGTAATAAGATGTTCAGCTAAAAAATATCTGTCAGACTTTGTGCTCTGGGTGAACAATTTGGGGATGACAATGTACAATGTAGGTACCACGGTTTCCCTCTGATTGACGTGTTTTGAAATTTCATTTTATTGTTTTTTTCCCTTTGAAATAAATGGATTTGAAAATGATATGTATCTATCAAAACAATTGCTATTGTTTTTAACTGAAATTTTTACTGAGATAATTGTAGATATACTTGTGGTCATTAAAAGTAGTGGAGAGATGTCTTCTATGCCCAGTTTCTTCCTTTTTTCTCCTCCTCTTCTCTTTTTCCTCCCTCTTCCCCTCCCCTCCTCCAGCCTTCCCTCTTCCTTTCCCCTCCTCTGTCCCCTTTCTTTTTCCTACCCTTTGCCTCCTTCCTCTTCCTCTTCTCCTTCCTCTTCCTCTTCTCCTTCTTCTTCTCCTTGCCCTTCTTCTTCTTCCTTTTTTTCTCCTCCTCCCTCTCCCTCTTCTTCATCTCCCTTTTTCTTCTCTTCCTCTTCCTCTTTCTCTTCTTCCTGTACTGTGAACCTCCAGAGCTTTGTGCATACTAGGTAAGTGTAGTGTATTGTTCTAGAATTAGATAGT